>CM021110.1:76747110-76947446 GCA_007115665.2 Sequoiadendron giganteum
CCAAAATTTGTGTAGAAGAACCACTCTCCAAATCAGATCATTGGAGATAAAAATGGAGGTGTGATGAAAATAAAGTTTTCAAGAGCAATTGAACAAGGAAACCCGTTCTTATTATCAATAGTAGAACTCAATGACTTTGATGATGCTAGCAAAAATGATAATTGGATAAAGATAATGGAGGAAGAATTGAATCAAATAGAGAAGAATTAGACTTTGGAATTATTTCCCAAACTGATTGATAAGAATGTGATAGGAAAAAAATAGGTGTTTCAAAATAAGTTGAATGAAGATGGTAAGGTAATAAGGAACAAAGGAAAACTAGTTTGCAAGGGGAACAAAATGGGTGTTTTGAAATAAGTTGAATGAAGATGGTAAGGTGATAAGGAACAAAGATAGACTAGTTTGCAAGGGCTATTCACAAGTTGAAGGTATTGATTTTGAGACCTTTACTCCAGTAGATAGATTGGAGGAAATACAGATGTTTCTTGCTCTTATTTCTCATAAGAACTTCAAATCATACCAAACGGATGTCGAGTTAGCTTTACTGAATGGTGATCTAGAAGAAGAGGTATACATTGAGAAATCAAATGGTTTCCAATTATCAGAGGATCTAGACATGGTTTGTAGACTAAAGAAAGCTCTGTATGGTCTCAAGAAATCTCTCAGAGATTGGTATGCTGGATTGGATAAGCACCTACTTCAACAAGGATTAAAGAAAGGTAATGTAGATAGTAATCTATATATCAAGTTTCAAGAAGATAAATTGATGATTATATTAGTATATGTTGATTCCATAATATTTGGTGGAGATGATGATATGTGTAAATTTTTTGTAGAAGAGATGCAAAAATAATTTGAGATGTCAATGATTGGTGAGTTGTCCTTCTTCCTTGGGCTTCAAATTATTCAAAAATATGGTGGCATCTTCATTTCTCAAGCTAAATATATCAAGGAGATGCTAAATAAATTTGGAATGGAAGACTCCTATAGTGATAGGCTATGACTTAAGAAAATATGATGAGTCTTCAAAGGTTGATTAGGCTCTTTACATGTCCATGATTGTAGGTTTGTTGTATTTAACCACTTCCATACTATATATCATGTATGTTGTATGTTTCGTTGCCAGATTTCAATCCAATCCTAAGAAATCTCATGAGAAAGCCGTGAAAAGAATTTTCAGGTACTTGAAGGGAACTCCAAATTATGGCCTATGGTAGAAAGAGGATCAAAATTTCTCTCTAAGTTCCTATATCGATGATGATTGAGTAGGTTGTGTTGATGATCAGAGGAGTAAAAGTGGAAGTGCATTCTTTTTTGGAGACATATTGGTCTCATGGTTCAGTAAAAAGTAGGATTTAGTGTCTTTGTCCATAGCAAAAGTAAAATATATTGTTTCACTCAAGTTATTTGGATGAAGCAGACTTTGAAGGATGTGAATGTGGTGTATGATGAATCTATTCCCATATTGTGTGATTGTTGTCACAAAAGTGTGCACCCTTGGTGAGATGATAGAATCACTCAACCACCTCATGAAACATGGGATGATCTCCTTGAGTGTAGGCTCAGATGGTGAAGACCAACCTCTAAAGAGGGCTGGTTCCCTTGGAACTTCACCTAATCTAACCTATGCTACTATTGCTTACAGAGAAAAGAGAGAAGAAAACATAGAATGAAACCCAAACTCTAAAAGATTATGAACCAAATGATTTATTTTCAAACCTACACTATTGTTTCGACTCACAATACAACCAAATGAACAAGTTTTTTCATGCACAACTTAGGTTTCTACATACCTATGCATGTGTGTTTTATAAGAAGGTTGGAACCCAATTTCCTTAAAAAGGAAATCAAATATTTCACAATAAAAGGGGTGTTTGAGTCATTACACAACTTATAACCTGCATAGAATATGTATATTTCTACATGAAGGTACTAGAGAATGAGACATGAAATTCAAGGACTGAGTATAGTATCACAAAAACCATTTACATCATTCGTTATTTTATATAACATACACATTCATGAACGCAAGATGCTTGTCTTTTTTTATCAAAACAAGTTACATTCAACTGCTTACAAGTTTGAAAAGTGATTTTCATTCCTACTCCAACTTGAAAGAACCTTTAAGAAAGTTACAATAAATTTCTAAGAGATAAAATAACTAATTGAAAATCTGCCCCTTAAGCTTGATTTTATGCTACTCAACAACTGCTACAAAATAGGAACATGTGTGGAGGAGAAAAAGACATGTGCTTGCTTTAGTTGGCTAGGTCAATCTCCTTGGTTTTCCAAAATGGTCATCCCTTATTTGCAGCCCCTTAAAGTACTCCAAAAGGGTGTTTGAGTGATGAAAAAGTATTTCCTTAACCTTATCCACTATTAAGGTACCTTAAATAGCTCCTAGATGCCCTCAAAAGGATTAAAATGAGTCAAAACTACCCCCTATATTCTCTCAACCAGTTGCACAACTCACTCAACTGCCCTAGATATCCTCAACTGCTCATTACTCTTCAAACATGTTAATAGGCCATGTGGAAAGAATTGAAATAGTCAATTTCCTTACGAGGGTATAGGAGAACTTCAAGGGCTGAAAGATGACACATGTTTTATGTCCTAAAGCTTCTTTATGCTGCTCTCATTGACTATCACCCACTAAATACCCTTTGTACACACCACTGCCATCAATGCTCAATGAATTTGTAAATAACCCTTAACACTATGGGTTTCACCTTTTGAAGGGTCATGTTTCCAAACTAGCAACTATTGCAACCCTCAATTGAGAATCTTCATAATTTAAAATTACCAATACTTAAAGTTGTATCTCCTTGTACATCAGAGGTTTCAAAAGAACTGATACAAACTTTTTTTCACTGGAAACATTGTGTGTCACTGATGTGGATTTGACAATCCTCTATGCATCTTCAGGAGTGAATCATTTCCCAAAAGCATTATTACTTCCTAAACTGGAGACATGGCACTTTCTTGGAAAATTACCTCTTACAAGGAAGATGCTTCAGCCATATAGGCAGAAAAATAGAACTTGGAGAGGTGCTCAAAGCCTTCCTTCGATTGAAAACATATTTTCCTTCCAAGTCTTCCCTTATCACTAGACTACCATCTTACACTTGGAAGACATATTTTGATGACTGTCATACAATATAATCTTCTATTTTTTTCCATCATTTGATGCATCTTGAAAATACTTTAATTCATTCTTCTCACTGATGACTTTCTCAAAGACCCATGCATTGTAACAATATTGGTTTATGGTTTTTATAAAAATGTAGTCCTAAGGCTACCCTCAAGTCACCATGTGTTTTTCTATGACTCTACAAGTTCTTTGAAAAACTTTTCATGATTGCTACTGTCATCTTTCAAAGCACTATCCTTTTACATATGTAAAATATATGCCTATTTTTTCCTCCATCAATGAGAAATAATGCTTACTCAGATTTTCCATTGGTATTTTAAAAAATGCTAATGATCTCAATGCTCCAACTTTGCTATGCATCTTATTTATCACTCTGTTTATGTGACTTCATAAGGAATTCATAGTTTTAGAGTTCCAAAGATCTTCCTTTTGAACCTTCTCACCTCTAACAACCATGCTCAATGGTCCTTATGTGACTTCAGGCTAGTCTTCTTCATCCTCTAAGTCCTTCTCAAGCTTTACTCTTATTGGCATGATCTTTCTCTAGATATCAACACCTTCTTGAGCTGATGCACCCATCTCTATAATTTCTATGGAAAATCTCTTTTTACATATGTAGTTGCTGCACTTGACCCAAAATTTGTCCTCCATAATTAAAGGAAAATAGTGAAGATGTTCATGGGTGTGTTGAATTCACAAGACAACTGCAAGGGGGGTGAATCATTTGTACATTAAAACGTCAAAACCCTCATTAATATTTAGACCCACATCAACTTCAATAACCTTTAATGTGTTAGAATGATTTAGCATGAAAGAAAATAACAAAAACTAGAACACATCAACACCATACACAATAGAACACCATATTTACGTGGAAAACCCAAGAAGGGAAAAACCACAGTGAGGATTAGCTCATGATATAAAGTAACTGCAACACCAAATACAATAGGCTCACTACCCAAAAGAAAGAAGGTCTCACTACCAAAGGCTCACTTCCAGAATATAGAGAAGAAGAAAGAAAATTTTTACAGTGAGAAATTCATCTCAATGCAAGAGAAAATTCCACCATAGCATCACCAACACATTCACAACCTTTTTGAAGATTGTAGACACCTTTTGCTCACTACTTCTAGTAGTCAAACTCATTAAAGCTTGCACTGCACTTCACAAATTCACACTTGACACCTCTACAATCACATCACACTCACTCCACACAAATCCTCCATCAACACAACACTTATTTATACCTTCTTCAACCTTGAAAACATTCTCCAAGATCAGCTATGCACCTCAACTGTGCAACTTCAAATTAGGTTGAAACCAAAACATTCCTACGATGGAAAGGAATGAAGGTGGACCACATCACACCTTAAATCAATCCTAAATCCACTCATACATGCCATTCCATGCTTCCACAATCACCAAATCAAATCCGTAATTAGTGTAATCACCCAAGGTCGACCGAACCTATGTAAACGCCATTAAAAAATTAAGTACATGCTTCCTTTGATCCAATGATGACTTGCAAACCACACACAAAACTTGAACACAATCTGGAATTTTCCAAAAACAACCCAAAATCCAACACATTCCTTCGCAACAAATTTCACCTAAAGAACAAATTCATCCTGTACACCCGGTTAACCTTCCACATATTGTAACTCAAGAAATCAACTGCGGAACCAAACCACAAACAATCTCAATCGAAGGTAGATATGAACCTTATTGACACACTTATAGAATCGAAAGAACAGAAACCAAACTGTAGAGAAATGTGGAGGAAAACCATTTCTCCCAAAAAACATTGCAATACACAGTTCACACATTGGTGATCACAAATTTTTCTGTACAATGATCCCAACCAAGAAAATTTGATATAACACCTATGAACACCTTTGATCAACAAATCTAAACTGCACAAACAAATCTTCAACACAAAGAAATGCATAGAAAAACCATAACACCACTTTGTATGCCAAAATACCTCTACAACACACTATTTCCTCTTTTATTTAAATCTTCTCAAAAGAACTTGGAAACTAGAGCACCACAAACACATTCTCATCATTTGGAACACCTCCCTATTTCAATCAAACCAGCTACAACATAACAACTCAACCATACACATGCTTATCAAATCAACACTAGAGGTTGACACTAGTAATACTTACTAATGACAACATAATGAAACTAATCAAAGCATCATTACAACTTCTCAACCATCAATTGACTTCCAAAAATCACCAAATAGAACTAGTTGACATCAATAAAAACACACAAATAATCTTGTCGACATCAATGAAAACACCAACTAATACTTGCAACAATCTCCCCCTTTGTCATTGATGGAAACACATGATGTGAAAAACCACCACCAACAAACATAATAGCTCTGATCACCAACATACTGTTCCATGCCAATTATTTTTCTTTCTTCCCCTTACATCATACTCTCCTTGTTCACTTTACTCTCTCTTCCTTTCTCAACTAATTCTTTCCTTTTTCACATTATTTTCTCTCCCCCCCTTTGACATCAATCAAACTTGTACCCATTCACCACTATTTTGCAACATCTTTTCCTTTTTACTACTTTGCATACTCCCCCTTAGGAGGACAAAAAAAACTGTACCAACCAACAACCATCACTCATATCCTTTGATAGATTTGAAAAAGGAAAACACCAACCTACACCAAAACTTACTCCCCTTGACTGCAACAACCGAAAATTCCACTACCTACTCCCCCTGAGAGGCAACCTCCAACATCAGTCCATAACAAGGAATGAATCTTGAGATCCGCTAAATTGATGCATATCCATATGAACCTAGTTCAAAGAAGGAGGGGTAATAACCCCTAACTTCTCTTGAAGATACTCAAAAGTATCTTAGGAAGAGCCTTATTAAATATATCAACAACCTGATCCTTTGTAGGCACATACTCTAGCTTCATGGTGCAGGAGCACCCATAGGTTGTCTAGGAAAACTAAGCAATCTATTTTAGTTCAGTGAGCCTTAGTGGCATTTTTGTTGTGTTTAGATGAAGGTCATGTTGACCATAGAGTAGGTGTAATAGGGTTTTAGATCAATAGGAGGCTTAGGACTTTTGCAAGGTGCAAATAGGGCTAGGAAGTTGTATTGCAACTGTGCAACATTTGCAATGTTGCTCAACAACATTGACAGTTGGAGCTAAAAAAAACCAAGAAGAGCCAAAGGGAGAAGATAAATATTTTGGTGACCCTATTTATGGGATGCCTCGGCATTGGAGTAAGGTTGGATGTCAATCATACATTTTAAGTTTTGAATTCAAGGAAATCATATGTGATTGTGTGTGAAATTTCTGGTTTTTGTATTGCAGTGATGCTTTAATGGATTAGTTTTGGCACTATAATTTGTGCATGATGTAGGGTAGTTGTTCTTTGAATTCTATGTGGCATTAGATAGTTTTTTTGTTTAGCTTTAAGCACTTCTTGTAAATATTTTGTGTTCTATAGTATTGCTTGTCTGAACCAGACAGTTTGTAAAGAATGGAGTGTTAGTTCATTTTCCCACCATACAAATTGTATGGCCCTTTGGGATTAGTGACTAGACTCCATGGGTGTACATATAGTAGGATATGGGGCCTTTGAAAGCATAGGATCTAATGTTGGAGTCTTATCCTAGGCGAGCCAGAGAAGAGCCTGGTTAGGAAAGACCATAGTGCAGAGCACTTAATTTGCAGAGGTGTTAACTTAGAGACAAATTTCCTTTTGGAGAAGGAAGATATGAGTCTTACCAAGATATGGTAAAGAGGAAAAGACTCTACCAATCCATTTGTGAGGGGAGAACTTAGGAAGTTGCAGAGGAGCTAGGAAGGGCCTAAAAAAGCCTTAATTTTTCTCATTTTCAGTTAGGGCATTGTACGGCCAGTTGTGGCCCAAGACCCCCAAAATCCTTGAGGGGCAGGCATATGAACTAGGAATCCCAAGAAAATATTAGGGTTTTCTTTGGAGGGACTTTGGGAAAACCCTGATTTCTCGGAGAAGGAGACCTAATAGGGCTAGTAGCCTTCTAGGCCAAAGGAAGGAGTTTGGTGAGAACGACTTGCAGATGGAGCTAGGTGGATCCCTAATGCCCCTAGTAGGATGGATTGAAGATTTTGGAAGCACCTCCACACCTCTATAAAACCATTTCAAGAAATTGGAGGTTAGTAGCCTTTAAGGTAATTTAAGGGCTAATGGCTAGTGCTACAAGATTGCACCAAGTTTTGACTTGGGAGAAGGAACTTTGTTGATAGTTGGGTTGGAAAGGAGAACCGAGGGATCCTAAGAAGGAAGAGATCCTATAGGTTGCAAGGTGGAGAAAGACACCCTAGAGGTCTTCCAAGAAAGACTTAGAGCATGAATCAGTGAGTGATTCTTCCAACCTCCCTATCGGATTGGTATCAGAGCCCCAAAAGATTTGGGATTGATTATTGTATGTTAGAGATTGAGTCTAGTGGTTCTACAATCATGGTGACAAATATAAAATTGGCCAAGAAGGTCGAAGACCAAGAGGAAGACAATAGGCTATTGAGGGAAAGAATAGCCCAACTTGAGCAAGCAATGAGTAACGTACAAACCAAGACTGATGAGTTTAGTGATAAATTGGAAGGAAGAGTACCCAAGAGTGAAGAGGTTGCAGAGGAAGACAAGACCCCTGAACCTGACCCTGTTTTGCAAGAAGAGCCTTTCTTGAAGGCATTGAAGGCTATGAGTGGAAAAGCACTTGAAGGCATACCACTGTTTAGTGGAAAATTGGAAGCAGATCTAGTCATGGACTGGATAGAGGAAATGTAAAACCATTTTGAGTGTGATGGAGTCACTGAAGCATAGAAGGTAAAAGTGGAAAAATCAAGATTGAGAGGTTCTGCTTTGACATGGTGGAAGTTCATCCAAACAGAGAGAGAAAAGGAAGGCAAGAAACCTATTTCCACTTGGAAGGGAATGGTTGTCAAAGTGAGAGAGGCATACATGCCAGATGACTACGAAATTCAATTGCATAAGAAAAGACAGAGCTTGAGACAAAGAGACCAAGATGTAAATTCCTATATAGAGGAGTTTCAAAAACTTTGCATGAGGTCTAATGTATTTGAGGATGAAAGCCTTAAGGTGGCTAGATACCTTAATGGTTTGAAGTGGAACATACAAGAGGAGATGACTCTTCTAAGTCCCAAAATAGTGCACCAATGTTATCAATTGGCTATAAAGATTGAAGAGAAAAGTAAAAGGAAACAAGATCAAACTTCCAAGAGCAGAGGAAAAGGCAGAGATCAAAGAGGACATAGAGGTGGATACCAAGGTAGAGGGACTGAACAAAGAAGTCAAGGAGAGTCTAAACTCATAGAGCATGGAAGTGAAACAACTTCTAGAGGAGGTTATGGAAGAGATAGAGGATCTCAAGGAGGTTCTAACAGAGGAAGAGGTGTAGGCAAAAGTAACTCTTACTTTGCTAGCATAAAATTTTATAACTGTGGTCAAGTGGGACATCCTGCTTATAGGTGCCCAAAAAAAACATCTTATTCTAACACAAAGAAGAGAATAGCATATGCTCAAGAAGACACTATGAGTGTCAAATCACCAGAGGTTAGCCATATTGAGTCAGAAATGGGGGAGAACTTGATGTTTAGAAGGGTTCTAATCAGGCAACCAGTCAAGGAGGAGCCAAAGCAAAGGAGAGCCTTATTCAGAGTGAGATGCAAAATACTTGGGAAGGTGTGCAAAGTTATAGTGGATTCAGGGTCCACTGATAACATCATCTCAGAGGAAGCAGTAAAGAAGCTAAAATTGGAGAAGATACCCCATACTATTCCTTACAAGGTGACATGGCTGAATAAAGGGTAGAGTGTCTTTGTGAATGAGTAGACATCAGTGGAATTCTCCATTGGAGGATACAAAGAAAAATTGGTTTGTGATGTGTTGCCTATGGATGCATGCCATCTTCTATTGGGTAGGCCATGGAAATATGACAGAGGAGCCATCTATCATGGAAAGGAGAACACCATCTCATTCAAGAAGGATGGTAAAACATTTAAGATATAGTCTTTATTGGATGAAGAAGAAGTACAGTCAAAGACCCCTAGTGTCTTGTTAAGCAGTGGCAAGGATTTTATCAACACTCTTCAGCAAGGAGGTGAAGGATATGTTATTATGGTGCAACCCAAGGAAGAAGAAAAGACTAAGTAGACAACTATACCAGAAGAAGTCCGGAAGTTACTTGAGAAGTTCAAGGACATAGTCAGTGATGGGACACCAGCAACATTACCTCCAAAGAGAGCTATCAGTCATCAGATTGATTTCATACCAAGGGCTTCATTGCCAAACAAAGCAGCCTATAAACTCACACCATATCAGAACCTAGAAGTGGCTAGGCAAGTGCAGGAGTTATTAGACCAAGGACTAATCAGGAAGAGAATCAATCCATGTGCAGTACCAGTGGTTTTAGCAACCAAGAAAGGTGGTAAGTGGAGACTTTGCACTGATTCTAGGGCTATCAATATGATTACAATCAAATATAGATTTCCTATTCCTAGGATAGAGGATTTGATGGATTGTCTTGGAGGGGCAAAGTACTTCACTAAGTTGGACCTCAAAAGTGGGTACCACCAGATTAGAATCAAAGATGGGGATGAATGGAAGACAAATTTTAAGACAACTGATGGGTTGTATGAGTGGAGAGTTATGCCATTTGGCCTCTCAAATGCCCCTAGAACATTCATGAGGCTCATGAATGAAGTGCTTGAGGAGTTCATAGGAATATTTGTGGTAGTGTATCTAGATGATATACTCATCTTTAGTAAGACAACAGAGGAACATATGAAGCATGTGGAGATGGTACTTAAAAGGTTATAGGAGGAGAGGTTATCCATCAATCTAGAAAAGTGTGAGTTCTTCAAGCAAGAGCTCATGTATTTGGGGTTTGTAGTATCCCAAGGGTAATTGAAGATGGACCCAAGCAAGGTGGAAGCTATTCTAAATTGGGCTACACCAACCACTGGGACAGAGGTAAGGAGTTTTCATGGGTTAGCTCAGTTTTACAGAAAGTTTATAAGAAACTTCAGTGGCATTTCTGTACCAGTGCTTGATACTATCAAGGGTGGTCTAAAGACTAAATGTAAATGGACTCTTGAAGCAGAGAAGGGTTTTGAGAAGTTGAAGCAAGAAGTGGCAACTCAACCCATCCTTTTGTTACCTAGCTTTGATAAGCTATTCACAGTGGAATGTGATGCCAGTGGAATTGCAGTAGGAGGAGTACTAAGCCAAGAAGGCAGGCCTATAGCTTTCTTTAGTGAAAAGATCAATGAGGCTAAAAAGAAGTACTCTACTTATGACTTAGAGCTATATGCTCTAGTGCAGTCTCTTAGAAAGTGGAGACATTATCTCCTACCTAAGGAGTTTGTAGTGTTTATGGATAATTAGGAACTTAGCTACATCAACACACAAGAAAAGCTAAGTAATAGGCACTTGAAATGGATGGAGTATCTCCAAGCCTTCACCTTTACTATCAAACACAAGAAAGGACAGTTGAACAAGGTGGAAAATGCGCTAGGTAGGAGGTTGCTGACAATGCAAGAGATTCAATTCCAAAGCATTGGGATAGAGAGTTTCAAGGATCTCTATGGAGAAGATGAAGACTTCTCTGAAGCATATAAGGTATGTTTTGATTTTGATAATCATTTTGACAGTCAATTCTCAGAGTATACATTGCAGAGTGGAATTTTGTTCAAGGGGAATTAGTTGTGTGTTCCCAAAGGTTCAATGAGAGAGAATCTCATTCAGGAGAAGCACAATGGTAGTCTCAGTGGTCATTTCGGTATCAACAAGACAATGGAGTTAGTTTCTATTATTGGCCAAAGTTGCTAAGGGATGTCAGAAGATATGTGGAGCAGTGTGTAGTTTGTATGAAAGCCAAGGGGGGAGCTAGCAATGTAGGTTTGTATCAACCTCTACCTATTCCCAACAGACCATGGGAATACATTAGTATGGATTTTGTTGTAGGACTCCCTAAAACTAAGACAGGGTTTGATAGTGTTTATGTGGTGGTAGATAGGTTTAGTAAAATGAGTCATTTTGTTCCTTGCAAGACCACCCATGATGCTAGTTATATTGCTCATCTCTTCTTCAAAGAGATTGTGAGGATCCATGGATTACCATTGAGCATAGTATCGGACATAGATGTGAAGTTTATGAGTCATTTTTGGAAAACTCTATGGAGCAGACTGGGTACTAACTTATCTTTTGGTTCAACTTACCATCCTTAGACAGATGGAGAAACTGAGGTGATAAATAGAGTGTTAGGTAACCTTCTAAGATTCCTAACCAAGGAGTATGGTCAGACATGGGACTTGGTCATATCACAAGCTGAATATGCATACAATGACAATGTGAATAGGACCACAGGTAGGAGTCCTTTTGAGATAGTATATGGTATGCACCCAAGAGGTGTGTGTGAGCTCAGAGATCTAGGAGCTATGGAGCATAGAAGTGGCCATGCAAAGGATTTCTCTCAGACTATGAAGGAGATTCAAGAGCAAGTGAAGAAAACAATCACAGAGGCTACTCATAATTTGAAAACTAAGGTGGATATGTCTAGGAAAGATATCCAATTTACACTAGGTGACTATGTCATGGTCCATCTCAACAAATATAGATTGTAGAAAGGAGTACCAACAAATTTGTAGATGAAGAGAGTGGGACCATGTAAAGTATTAGCTAAGTATGGAAAGAATGCTTACAAGGTGGAGCTTCCTGTAGAATTAAGTATTTCACCTGTGTTTAATGTAGCTGACTTGATCAAGTATAAAGGACCAGTGACTGATATGAATCTGAACAACACGGATGTATTGGAGGATGTGAGTACTGGAGTCTTACCTCCTAAGGAAAAGCTGCAAGTAGAAAGGATCTTGGAATCCAAAGTGAAGAAATCTACTCGGCACAAGGTGTACATGGAACACCTCATACAGTGGAAAGACAAACCAGAGTCTGAGGCTACATGGGTGGAAGAAGCTCATTTCAAGAAGTATGGCATTGATCTGTCTCTTATATCTCCCCACATTCCTTAGTGTTTGTGCAAAGGGGGGAGAATGGTGCAAGAGCACCCATAGGTTGTCTAGGAAAACTAAGCAATCTATTTTAGTTTAGTGAGCCTTAGTGGCATTTTTTTTTTGTGTAGATGAAGTTCATGTTGACCATAGAGTAGGTGTAATAGGGTTTTAGATCAATAGGAGGCTTAGGAATTTTGCAAGGTGCAAATAGGGCTAGGAAGTTGTATTGCAACTGTGCAACATTTGCAATGTTGCTCAACAACATTGATAGTTGGAGCTACAAACGACCAAGAAGAGCCCAAGGGAGAAGATAACTATTTTGGTGACCCTATTTATGGGATGCCTCAACATTGGATTAAGGTTGGATGTTAGTCATACATTTTAAGTTTTGAATTCAAGGAAATCATATGTGATTGTGTGTGAAATTTTTGGTGTTTGTATTGTAGTGATGCTTTAATGGATTAGTTTTGGCACTGTAATTTGTGCATGATGTAGGGTAGTTGTTCTTTGAATTCTATGTGGTATTAGATAGTTTGTTTGTTTAGCTTTAAGCACTTCTTGTAAATATTTTGTGTTCTACACTGTTGCTGGTCTGAACCAGACAGTTTGTAAAGAATGGAGTGTTAGTTCATTTTCCCTCTGTACAAATTGTACGGCCCTTTGGGATTAGTGACTAGACTCCATGGGTGTACATATAGTAGGATATGGGGCCTTTGAAAGCACAAGAGCTAATGTTGGAGTCTTATCCTAGGCGAGCTAGAGAAGAGCCCGGTTAGGAAAGACCATAGTGCAAAGCACTTAATTTGTAGAGATGTTAACTTAGAGACAAATTTCCTTTTGGAGAAGGAAGATATGAGTCTTACCAAGATATGGTAAAGAGGAAGATACTCTACCAATCCATTTGTGAGGGGAGAACTTAGGAAGTTGCAGAGGAGCTAGGAAGGGCCTAAAAGAGCCTTAATTTTGCTCATTTTCTATTAGGGCATTATACAGCCAGTTGTGGCCCAAGACCCCAAAAATCCTTGAGGGGTGGGGATATGAACTAGGAATCCCAAGAAAAGATTAGGGTTTTCTTTGGAGGGACTTTGGGATAAACCCTGATTTCTCGGAGAAGGAGACCTAATAGGGCTAGTAGCCTTCTAGGCCTAAGGAAGGAGTTTGGTGAGAGTGACTTGCAGATGGAGCTAGGTGGATCCCTAATGCCCCTATTAGGATGGATTGAAGCTTTTGGAAGCACCTCCACACCTCTATAAAACCATTTCAAGAAATTGGAGGTTAGTAGCCTTTGAGGTAGTTTATGGGCTAATGGCTAGTGCTACAAGATTGCACCAAGTTTTGACTTGGGAGAAGGAACTTTGTTGATAGTTGGGTTGGCAAGGAGAAATAGGGGATCCTAAGAAGGAAGAGATCCTATAGGTTTCAAGGTGGAGAAAGACACCCTAGAGGTCTTCCAAGAAAGACTTAGAGCATGAATCGGTGAGTGATTCATCCAACCTCCCTATCACTTCACCTCATTCTCTGCAACCTTCTCTCTCAAAAAGTGATACCAAATTGAGATATGTTTTCTCCTTGAGTGCATTACTAGATTATTTAAAATATTAATAGCACTTTTATTGTCATAGAAGATATAAATTGGTTCATCATATACCAATCTGACATCCTTCAAGGTTTGCCTCATCCACAACAACTATATGCAACAAGATGTTGCTGCAATGTATTATGTCTCTGTAGTAGATAAAGACATTGAATCTTGTTTCTTTCTTATCCAAGACACCAATCTACATACAAGAAAGAATGCACCACCACTTTTACTTTTCCTGTCATCCACACAACCCGCCCAATCCGCATTTGTATAAGAATTCATAGAAAAATTAGTATCCTTTGGATACCATTAACCATGTTTCAGAGTGCTTTTGAAGTATTTGAATATCCTCTTCACTGCTGCAACATGTTTCTCTCTGGGATCTTCTTGAAATATAGCCACAAGAAAAACTACATGCATGATATCTGGTCTAGTAGTAGTTAGGTATAACAATCCTCCAATCATTGATCTATACTTGCTTTGATCAGCCTTAGGGGATTCATCATTATTACTCAGCTTGCAACCACTAGCCATAGGAGTACATATCGATTTAGATTCTTCCATTCCAAGCTTCTTCAACATTTCCTTGACATGCTTTGATTGTGAAATGAATATACCCTTTTCCATCTGATTGATTTGCAATCCAAGGAAGAAATTCATCTCCCTAAACATAGACATCTCAAAATCTTTCTGCATCTCTTCTGCAAATATATTACACATAGCTTCATTTCCTCCAAAAATTATATCATCAACATACACAACCACAATCAAGATTTGATCTTTTCAAATTTGAAATAAAGATTACTATTTGCAGTACCTTTATTAAATCCTTCATGTAACAAGTACCTATCCAACCTTGCATACGAGGCTTTGAGAGCTTGCTTCAGTCCATAAAGTGCCTTCAATTTGAATACTGTATCCAATTTTTTTGATAACTAAAATCCTTTCGGTTGTTCAATGTATACTTCTTCCAACTCACAATTCAAGAAACTAGAGTTCACATCCATTTGATAAATCTTGATATTCTTATGTGCTAAAAAATCTAAAAAACATGTTCTAATAGCTTCTATTCTTGCCACCATAGCAAATTTATTCTCAAAATCTATTCCTTCTACTTATGAGTAGCCCTTACACAGAAGCCTTGCCTTGTTTCTTACTACTTCATTCTCATTCAGTTTGTTCTAAAATACTCACTTAGTTCCAATAAAATTCTTGTTTGCTGGTCTTGGGACGAGTTCCCAAGTTTGATTCTTCTCAATTCGCATTAGTTCTTCTTCCATAGCCTTGATCCAATACTCATCCTTGCATGCTTCAATTACTATTTTAGGTTCAACTTTGGAAAATAAACATAGGTTTACCTGTTCTTCAACCATATCAAATTTTCTCCTTGTCAACACACCTTTGATTTTGTCACCAATGATATGATCTTTAGAATGATTCTTTTGCACATACTTAGAAGTCTTAGGGATCCTTTCCAAAGCTTTTTCCTCTTCAATCTAAAATTCTTTATTCTTACCTTCATCTCTATCATTTTCTCTGCAATAGGACTCATCTAATTCATATCAATCTATCACCACTGAATTCTTCTGTAAGTATTCATCCACTTTGACACTTGCACTCTCAAAAGTCTTTTTTAGCCTCTTGTTGTAACACCAGTAAGCTTTGCTTCTTGTAGAATATCCAAGAAATATGCCTTCATCAGATCTTGTATCAAAATTTCCTAAGTTCTCTTCATCTCTTTTGATATAGCATTTGCTTCCAAACACTCTGAAATATTTGACTGTAGGGATCCTTCCATTCTACAATTCATAGGGAGTCTTTACGCTATTTTCTCTTGCTTGAACTTTGTTAAGTATGTAGACTACACTTCTTTCATCATTGTTCTTGCATCTTCCTAATAGTCCTTTTCTTCCTTTCAACCACTCCATTCTACTGAGGAGTCCTAGGGACAAATAAATGCCTCTTTATTCCATGATTCTCACAAAAAATATTAAACTCATTGGAGGTGAACTCTCCACCTCTGTCAGACCTCAAACACTTGATTTTCATATCCATTTCATTCTCAACCATAAATTTGAATGCTTTAAAATTATCTAGAGCTTCTAATTTTTCTTTGAGAAAAGTAACCCACATAATTCTAGAATAATCATCAACTAATAGCATGAAATTACTGCCACCTTGAAAACTTCTTAGTCTGGTAGGACCAAAAATATCTGTATGCACCAGCTCCAATAGTTCAATAGTAGATTTTTGTTTGACTTTGAAAGGTCTTCTTGCTTGCTTCCCAATATGATATTCCTTGCAAACAACATTGATGGGCTTTGTAATCTTTGGAAAATATCTCACAACTTGAATTGAACTGATCCTCACTAGGTTATCAAATTGATGTAGTACATTCTTCTATGCCATAGCCAACTTTCAATAATTTGAGTCATAAAACAATGACCATCAACACCAATAAGCTGATACACATTTCCATCTATCCTTCTTCTAGCAGCAACCACAGTTTCAAAGATTTTTCTGATCTCACATCCATCATCCTAAAACATAAGATTATATCATTTTCTACACATTTTTCCAACACTCAAGAGGTTATGCCTTAAACCCTTAACATAAAGAACATCATTTGTGTTATGCTTTACATCAAAACTGATTTTACCTTTTCCACATATATTAGCAGATGTACCATCACCAAAATTAACAAGACCTCATTCATATTTCTCAAGTTTAACAAAATTCTATCATTGACCATATGATTTGAGTATCCACTATCAATGATCCAATAGTTCTTCTCCACTCTAGCATGAAAAGCAGTCACCATAGTTACTTCAGTATTATGACTCACTTTCCTTCACACATCTCTCAAAGTTAGTAAAATTAGATTCAACATTTATAGCCATAAACAAGCATTCACTATCCTCATCATCCGCATAGTCAGATTCATCATGAGATATATTGGCATCTTCTCTAACATAATAACTTTTCTTAATTGTGTTACCTTTTTTCTCCTTGTTCTTATCATTTAAAGTTTTTTTTGGACATCTTGAAGCATAATGACCTATCTTTCCACAACTGAAACATTTGAAAGGTAACTTACCTCTGTATTTTCCAATACCATTTTTCATTCTCCTCACAAAGTTTTCTTCTACATTATCAAGATCCTCCTGATCTAATTCCTCAGTCTTCTCTGATTTACTAGCCTTAAAAGTAGTCTCAAATTTTTCATTACTTGGAACAAATTCTCTCATTTCAAAAGTAGATAAAGCACCATACAACTAATCTCTAGTATATTTACTTAAATCCTAAGCTTCCTCAATAGCAATTTTTTTATGAATATAAGCTTTAGAAAGAGTTCTCAGTACTTTCTTTACCACTTCTTCTTTTTCAAGCTTTCCACCAAGACCCCTAATGGAGTTGATAGTCTCATCCACCTTATGCATGTAGCTTGTAATTTTTTTATCTTCTGAAATCTGCATGTTCTTAAATACGATCTTTAGATTATGCATCTTAGATTGCTTGAACTTATCATCTCCTTCATAAATGATTTCCAACTTTGTTGAGATCTCTTTAGTAGTTTTCAAATTCATAACTTTCACAAGTATTAGAAAGATCACTTAAAAGAGCATTCCTTTCTTTACCATTGTTCTCATAGGCCTTGATCTGATCATCAGTACTCAAACCATTTGTATGCATAGTGTAGCAAGTCACAATAGACTTCCAAAGTCCATATCCAAGGGATACCAAAAAACCTTCCATCCTTGTCTTCTAAAATGTGTATTCTGATCCATCAAATAGAGGAGCATATCTCTTGTGCACCATCCCAGATCTACCTCAAGTGGATAAGATTTATTCCAAGGAACCTTGCTTTGATACTAATTGTTGAATACACAAGATAATTGAGAGGGGGGTTGAATCAATTGTACATTAAAAAATCAAAACCCTCATTAATATTTAGATCCACATCAACTTCAATAATATTTAATCTATTAGAATGATTTAGCATGAAAGCAAATAATAGAAATTGAAACACATCAACACCATGCACAATAGAGCACTAGATTTACATGGAAAACCAAAGAAGGGAAACCACGATGAGGATTAGCTCAGAATATAAAGTAATTGCAACACTGAATATAATAGGCTCACTGTCAGAGGGCTCACTACCCAAAATAAAGAAGGGCTCACTGCCAGAATACAAAGAAGAAGAAAGAAGAATGTTACAGTGAGAAATTCATCTCAATGCAACAAAAAATTCCACCATAGCATCACCAACACATTCGCAACCTTTTTGAAGATTATAGACACCTTCTGCTCATTGCTTACAGTAGTCTAACTCATTAAATCTCACACTACACTTCACAAATTCACACTTGACACCTCAGAAATTCGCATCACACTCACTACAAAAAAATCCTACATCAACACAACGCCTATTTATACCTTCTTCAACCTTGAAAACATTCTCCAAGATTGGCTATGCACCTCAATAGTGCAAATTCAAATTATTTCGACACTAAAAAATTTATGTGATGGAAAGGAATGAAGGTGGACCACATCACACCTTAACTTGAACCTAAATCCACTCATACATGCCATACCATGCTTCCACAATCACCAAAGAAAATCCGTAATTAGTGTAATCACCCAAGGTCGACCGAACCTATGTAAACACCATTAAAAAATTAAGTACACACTTCCTTTGATCCAATGACGACTTGCAAACTAAACACAACACTTGAACACAATATGGAATATTCCATAAACACCCTGAAATCCAACAAATTCATTCACAACAACGTTCACCTGAAGAACAAACTCATCTTGTACATCCAATTAACCTTCCACATACTACAACTCAACAAATCAACTTGTAGAGCACCAAACCACAAAAAAATTTCAACTAAAGGTAGATATGAACCTTATCAATACACTTCCAGAATTGAAAGAATAGAAACCAAATTGTGAAGTAATGTGGAGCAAAACCATTTCTCGTAGACAACACTGTAATACACAGTTCACACACTAGTGATCACAACTTTTTTTGTACAATGATTTAGACCAAGAAAATCTCAATATAGCACCTATGAACACCTTTTATCAACATATCTAAAATACACAAGAAAATATTCAACATAGAAGAAATGCAGAGCAAAACTAGAACACCACTCTATATGCCAGAACACCTATAGAACACACTGTTTCCTCTTTTATTCAAATCTTCTCAAAATCACTTGGAAACCAAGCACTACAAACACATTCTCATCATCTAGAATACCTCCTCATTTCAACCAAACCAACAACAACATAGAAAATCAACCATACACATTCTTATCAAAGCAACACTAGAGGTTGAAACTAGTAATACTTACTAATGAAACTAATCAAAGCATCATCACAACTTCTCAACCATCAGTATAATTCAAACAATCACCAAACATAGCCAATTGAAATCAATGAAAACAAAAAAATAAGCTTGTTGACATCAATGAAAACACCAACTACTCATACTTGCAACAAAGTGATGCACTTATAAAGGGAAATAGTATGATAAAAAATGTAGAAGCATCGGCTTTGGGTCCTATGACCAAAAAATGTCCAATGGTAACTAAAGACAACACTCCAAATATTTTTATTTTGGATGAGGCTATTCATATTATTTTAAATGAGAGGTTGTTGAGGATTGTAGGAAACAACACATTACCTGATCCTAGCAGATACAACACTACTGTAGGTAGAAAAAGACTTAGCAATTTGAGGACACAACAAAATTTCAGATGTTACAATATTACTTTTGAGTATCCTGTGAAAAAATAGTAGTATATGTACCCCATTTCCATGAAATGACAGTCATAATCTAGAGTTTAGTAAGAGAATGGGTAAAAAAGTTAAAGTGGCAAGGTTGCAAGCACTGACTACATTTCAACATGTTTTATTGTCTGCAATCCAAGATCACTAGTTTCTTTAATAATTATATCTAGCTCATCCATGCCTAATTTTGTAACTATATAATCTTCTCATATTGCATCTGGCATGATAACCATTTCCTTTTTTATAGTTTTCCTTGAGAAGCATTTCTATGTACATTTCCAGCTGTGGTGACTTGCAAGGCTGTTGAAATGGAGCTCTAATGCCATGTCCTGCTGATGTCATTGTTGTGCAATGTAAAATAATAGATAACTCATGGTATGAGCTTAAGAGATAATGAAAACCTCCCATACATATTCCCTTGTAGACTGTTGTATGTTAAATCAAGGTGAACTACCATGACTTTCATAATTATGCATATCAAACTATCCCTTGGTGACTGTCATGGTTTTTTCCTTTGTAACTGTCCATCCTATCCCATAAATTGTCTCCTATACACTTTATTACTGCCCTCTATCAATTTTTTGTGATCTACAACACCTTCAAAACAATGGCACCATATTTCATTTTAATGGTATGCATTGTGCGTTATGCTTTTGGTTGTCCTTTTCCCTTTGAGATCTCCTGATAAGATTGCCTTTAATGCCTACCTCTTGAACTCTATGCACAATGATTTTACATGGCTGTTTTTCTCAGCGGGTCCTTTTCTTTTCCATTATCCTTATTGAGGACATCATTCAAAATGGGAACATAGGTTGTTTTTTATAAAACATTATGATCTCTTTGTCACGACTATCTTGTAGAATGCGTTATCATACATTGTGGTCACCATCAACCTAAATTCCCTATAGATACTACATGTAGAGATACATGTTCTACATTTTCTTCAAAATTAAATGCATCCATATAATGATCTTACTCCCCTACATAAGATTCCAGGCTATGCTCAACTCCAATACATTAGACACTCCTAATTGAATCATAAAAACTAACGATTAGAAGCTTTGACCTCACTTCTCATGGAGAGAAATAGATCAAGTAGATTAATCTACTCAACACTCTCTATCTTATAATTCCCTTCAAAAGGTTCTACTACTCTTATATTTACAAAGAAAAAGAAATGCCTTTGTGGCATATATCCTTCCATGAACATGACAAATGAATTCAGGATCAAGACTTTCTCAAAAACCACAAGCATAATAAAGAACACTATTTTGAGGTTTCATTACAGTGCTTGTGCTCATTGTGCACTAGAGAACTACCCATTTGAACTTTGTCACTTTTCCTCTTTCAGACCTTATGCCCACTATTATAATCTCCACCATTTGGATACCACTATTCTTGTTAAAGGTATCATCATTCTAACAAGCACAATCCCATAAAAAGGATTGACTTCCAGGAATATAAACGAACCCATAAACAAAAGAGAACTAAATATTTTTTTTATTGATATAAAGCATGATATGCATACTCAATTTGTGCAAAATGTGAAAACAAATAAATGAGTCATTGGGATTGCAAAGGAGTTGTATAAATTGTATAGAAAGGGAATAAATAATGCTACTAACTCTATGCCAATCATTTCTCTTCCTTTTATGATTCCTCTCGAAACCCAACTGAGTGTCACCATGAAAAATGCCTTCGAGATCTCTTAGAATCCCCTAACAATAGGTCTCCAAAGTTAATGAACATCACAAGATAGAAAAATTTCCACAAAACTTCCCAAGAATTTGTGTAGTGGGAATTAACTCACTAGACTTCGACACTTATTCAAAATTTGACAATATTATTGAAGCTCTTTCAATATGCTGCCTCTAACATTAATCATTGACTTGATATGCACAATCATTTCAACCTAATATTCAATATTATCACCTATCATTAACACCTTTCAACATCCTTTTTTCTCACTATCATATTTGTTTGTAGGACTCAATATCTAAACATCTCTTGAGATATTTATTAAACTATAAGTTTGGATAAACCATGAAAATCATGAGGTCCTCAACCTGTGACTATCATTGATAACTTCATGATGATTGTTTGAACAATATTATATAGTATTACTTTGAAGATGCATTCATACTTTTCCCATGACTGTTATTACATTGTTCTAACTATCATTGAAATTACCCCTACTCTCTGCAATATATATGTACTTTTTATTTCTATTGTGAAAACTTTACAACATGAAGACACCCTCATTAGTTAAACCTCTGAACTTGAACCTCTTCTAAGCTGCACCACAAGCCTCTTGAACTCAAATATTTTGAGGAACTATTAAACTATCAACTTCACACAACCTATTTTGTTATAGAAAAACCCAAATCTTTAACAATATAGGAATCTTTCAAGGCATACCTAGCAGGATGAATGTAACCATATAGGGCCTTTACTCTAAGGTTATTTTGGGCATGTGTGCTGATTTTTTATAATTGCTAAAGAAAAAATTCTATTTTATCGTGCCATATGGCATGCTTTTTCCCCCAATGTGAATGAAAATATTAAACAACCAACTGCTAGTCTCATGTCATGCAATGACTTCCTTGAACTTATTTTATGCCAAACAAAAAAGCATACCCATTCTTTTGTGCTACGTGCCCTATTTTTCTCCTTCATCTTGAATGTGGACTCTAAGAAGTAGCAAGAACCCTAACACATATTTTCTTTAAAAGCTTTGACATTTTCAAAATAACCTCCCTCCTTAACTCTTGCTCGTGGAGTTTGAGAAAAATAAGGAATTAATAAGATAAAACCCCTTTAAACAAAAATAATTACTTCAAGGTCTGACATATGAGAAAGATACATTATTCTAAGCCTTTTCCTTTAAAACATTTTCAACCATTTTTTAAAGTCTTAGGACAAGATCAAAACTTGCTAAATTTAGAGAGCACTTGATTAAAAACTATTTAAGCCATGCAGCATAAATATATTAAAAATGACAATACAAGTGCTATCAATATTTCCAAGAATTTGGTAATGCACTCAAGGACTAAACACATTTCAATCTGGTATCACTTTCTAAGAGAGAAGGTTGCAGAACATGAAGTCAAAATGGAGTATGTGCATACTGAGGACTAGATTGTAGACATTTTCACTAAGGCACTTTCAAAGGATACTTTTGAGTATCTCCAATAGAATTTAGGGGTTATTTCCTCTCCTTGTTCTAACTAGATGTATTAATGGTGCATATATCCAGGGGGAGAAATTCATGACATATCTATTTCCCTGGATTGATGAGTGCTACCTCCTAGGGGGAGCTGGTAGAAAGGGGAAGTCTTGAAGAAGTTGTGCAGTTGTTGTGAATGTATAACTGTTTGATGAAGATGCATTTTTTGGTCAAAGGGGGAGTATGTGTTGTTGTTTAAATAGAAGATCTTTTTTCCCCTTGTCTCTGAAGTTAGAACAAGTGTTGTTTCTTTATATATACATATATAGCCCTTTTCCTTGATGTCAAAGGGGGAGAGTGACTAGTTTGTGTTGCCATCAATGCCAAAGGGGGAGATTGTTGGCAGTTGTTGTCATTGATGTCAACATTGATGGTTGCCATTGATGTCAACACTTGAGGAGATTGTTGGTAGTTGTTGTCATTGAGGTCAACACTAATGGTTTCCATTGATATCAACACTTGAGGAGATTGTTGGAAGTTGTTATCTTTGTTATCAACACTATTTGTTGATTCTCTCATGTCAAAGATTACTATATGTGATTTTAATTCGTGTCAACATTGGTTATAGGAAGGTGGTTAGTACTTGGAACTGGTTATCATTGTTATATTCAATTTGGGCTAACATTGGCGATGAAGATCATGGTTGGATTCCATTCCTTATCAAAGAAGAAGTGATGAATTTCATGGTTGGATGTCATGTCTTATCAAAGAAGTATTGCTGGTATTCATATAATACATTATTACTGTAAGTGGAGTTGATTTCATAATGATAAATTAAGATGAGGATTATAAGCATGAATAATAGTGGAGAGATTTTGCTGAAGGTCTACATTATATCTTATGCCCTCTCTTGATATTACTAATGAAGCATGTGTGTTGAAAGGAAGTTTTGGCCTCCACAAGTTGCTTAAGTGTTTCTGGTTCAAAAGGATGCAATGAATTTTGTCTAGGAGAATGCTTCACATTCCTCTGTTGTTGATGCTTTGGTCTTGCGGTTTGGTATTCAATGTCAGTGCTCTATGGATGTTGCTTTCAGGTCACCTATGTTTCCGCGAAGAGTTGTATGAATTACAAAAGGTTGGTAGTGTTGTTGGTTATCTGAACTGGTTTTTAAAATACTTTGCATTTCTTTGAATTGATGTCTCTGCTCCTATGGCTTGGTGAATGTGCTCTCAATGTCTGTGTAGTGTCTCAATTCCAATCTCATATACTGAAGTGGTCTGCAAGTTGATATGTTATTGTTATATCTCATGATTATGCTTTATGTGCTTCTTAGATAAAATATTATGTATCTATTTGTTCTATTGTAGTTGTAGATGGAATGATAGTATTAAAGAAATGTATGAAGGTGTTTTGGATGTTCAAGGAACATCCCCATGTAATTTTCATGTTTCTAGTTGGCCGCTTTAGTGCCATATTGCATCTTGAGTTGGATTTCTTTATCTTTTATGGATATATGGATAATAGGGTTTATTAATTTTCTTGGAATGTGTGCTTGGGGGGCTGCACCAATAATGGAAGATGTGTTATGATAGATTTGGGTCCTGACCTATCCTATTTGGGACCGCGTCAAGTAAAATCAATTGAAAGTATGTATTTGAGTTAACTGGTCGTGTGCTTCATTGTTTTATCCACACGTTTCCTTGATGCTGACTTAGGTTGATGTGCACCTGCATGTAAATAGTTTTGGATCACATTGAAAGAAGTTCTAAGAGTGTTTTTTGTCCTCTCTATCTTTAGGATAGGACTGCATTATTTTTTTGGTGGTTAAACAATTAAATTCATTATTTAGTCTCTTCTTGATTGACCTAATTGAAGAAATGAAGTGTTGCGGTGGATATAAATATAAGATCATTTTGGATGCAACAAGACAGAGAAGTGTACAAGTGCAAAGAAGTGTGTGTGATAATTGTATTGAATATCCAATAGAGATAGTGCTAAAAATTGTGAAAGGAAATATCAATTATGTTGTAAACGGATTACTCAATAGAGTATTGTGTTGGAAAATCATTGTAATTATCTCTAAATCATATTCTATCCTACTCTAAGATAGTGAGTCTCATTAGGTGCTTGTATCTTCTTCCTAAAGTTGTGTTGTCTTCAGCTCAACAAGTCCTCTATATCTTGCTTTAAGGAAGTGAGCCTTCATGTAAGTCTTTTTGGTAGTAATCCTATATTGTGAGTTAACTCTCACCGTGGTTTTATCTCATTGGGTTTTCCACATAAATTTGGTGTTCTCCTTGTGCATGTGTGTGTTCTCTATTTCTCATTGCTTTTGATCTATTTAGAAGTAAAATTTTTATAAATTTATTTTTTCAAGAAGTGCGAAGGATTCAAGCTACTATATCATTCTTTGTTACTATTCTGCTTAAAGGTGTCTTGATCTTGTAAAGAAGGTTGTCTTGTGCTAAAAGAGTCATGTTCCAGAAGGGGTTAAGTTTTTGTGTAGACTGATCTAGCCCCCTCTCAGTCTCCAGAAGTGTTCAACACATAGTTTGTAATTTAATCATAATGGTGACAAAAATGTTGGATGGTATAGGAGTGTGCAAGGAAGAATTGTAAATGGATTGAGGCATAGATGTGGCAGGGTTCTAACTGATGAGATGCTGTTGAACCTCAATTTTTGATAGATAATCATTTTTTTCAATTTGGGAGGTGTCTAAAGGTTGTATGCAAAAAGGTAGTTTGGGGTCCTTCCTAGGAGTCATTCTATTCTATTTGAAAGAAACTGTACTCACAAACTAATCTAGTTAATTGAGTTTAAGTGATTAAGTAGAAATAAAAAATCTTATGTTGAATTTGAAAGATTAACTACATAATCAAAATTCTTATGCTAAATTTAAAATATTAACTCTAGAATGTAAATGCTTATGCTAAATATTAATGACTAAATATTGAATGGAAATTATTATGTTTGAATATAAAATACTATCTATAAAATGAAAAACAACAAATGAAATTTAAAGTATTTTTTAATTTTCTTTATAAGATTTGAAAATGAAAGGACTTCACATGCACACACAAAAATAACTAATATGACATACTTATAGGAAACACAATACGAAAACACTATTTATTTAAACATAGTCATGAAATAAATTTTTAGCACTTATCTATACTAGTACAAGTTCATCCTCTCTAGTCAAGTGATTATCTTTCTAGAGATTAGAATGCATTTTTAAATAATCACATTTCACTCAAATTTTTTTACAAATACAAAATAGAACTACCATAAATGCCAAATGAAAAATAAATTGAATTGAACTATATTGTATTCTATTCAAAAAATATTTTTCTTACAATATTTTTGCATGATACTAATGATATATAGAGAATACCAACTAATATACTACCTAATTCATTACCAATACATCTAAATCCTAGGATATAGTGTTGCATGAACATGCACACATTGTTCAAGTTTAATTGGAGTATATGAATATGTAAGTTTTTTATAAAATAAATCCAATGTCTATTCTTAAACATAAAATAAGGATACTATCTTCAATTAAGGCTCCTAGTAGAAGTCTACCACTAAAAGAGGTTATATTTAAAATTAATAAACTAGAGAGTGGATAGATTTTGCTATCCCTACTAGCATATGTGAAAAATGCTCAAGCAATTGAAATTGTTGAGTGTGTATTTTATTCTAGAGTGGACAAGAATTGAGTAATGTTATCTCTTTGGATGTTGCAACCTCTGAATTCAGTACAATCATGTCCAATGTTCAAATCATTCAGAGATCATTAAACGATTTACCAAAGCAACTTGCTTCAACCAATTTTTTTTCATAACACATTGTCAACATTTGAATTATGTTAATAAATAATTATTAAACCAAAGTTATATATTTTATTTCACTTTAAGAAATTAATAATTTCTTAAGAAAACATCAACTTGACATGAATCATGGAAAAATAAAATAAGGTATATTATCTATGCAATTGATAACCAAATTTAGCCTCATTATCTCCCTCATAACTAAATTTTTTTAGGTCCTCCTATAGGTTGAGAAGAGGAGGCATTTCTTTAGTCTTCATCTCTCTTTTTGTTGCAACCTTCCTATTTTTCATTGCAATCATAGATTTTATCCCAGCTGGAGATATCCCCTTTATTTTCATTGATGATTCCTTTGTTCCTCTTTAATTTTTCTTTCTAATTTTAAAATTTCCAGTCAAATTGCTTAGAAGCTAAATTTACAAGTGTTGGTAGGGAGAGAAGTGGAAATTTAAATCTCATACAAATCTATTTTTTGTGGTACTTGTACATCATTTCAGTTATGGAATTGGCTCTCTATAGTTCCTAGAGGAAGTTGTGAGGAGATATATATTCTATCCTTTTTCAGGTGTTGGGGTAGGGTTGTATCTCTCCTCACATGCAGAGAAATTCGATTGAAGCAATTTATTAATAACTTCCTATAGAGCTTCATATGCCAGTTTCAAAATTTTGGTATGTTTTTCTTTCATGTATTCATAGTGGACCATCCTTTCAAATTGGTCTCTAAATGCATGGGGTTTATATTTTTGGTGTCTCATGAATAAGCCCATAGTTTTCTCTTCATCAATATACTTTTTTTTTCCTTTCTTGACAAGCTATCTAGTTTAGAATATGGAAACATACGATATTATTTGCACCTATCCTTCAAAATGTTGACAAAGAAACAAACACAATATCCTAGCAATAAATTGTGCATGAAAAACTCATGTAATAATATTTCTTGATTTTATGGATAATCTTGAAGGCCTCTAAAAATTATGTATCATCCACATCATATGGGAGATCACATGAAATTCATAGCAATTTACATTTGAAATGTTGCTCATTCAAGAATATACTATAAATGTGAGTTGGTTTCATGCAGTCCATAAGTGCTTCACTTGTTTTATAAGCCTCCATTTTATATTTCTCAAGGTGATTTCTTGTGGAATGAATACCCATGATTTTAATGGTGGGCTACCCAATTTTAGAGTATTTTTTGGACCAAATTTTAAACCACCTCAAAAAATTTGGTTTAGTTTGAGTTTGTTTATCTTCTTGTAGAGGGACAATTTGGAGTTCTTGCAATTCATCCAATTCCACTATTTTTTTGGTGGCCACATTTAACTTTGTTTGAGCCTCTTTATTGTCTTTTAGAAATCTTGATATTTCTCCTACCAAATTTTTGATGAAAGATTATATCTTCTCATCCTTGATAGAGAATGATTCCAATAGATTATCAATCTCTAGATCTTCTATATATGTATGAGTTGCTATTTTTGAAAGTTTATTTATTTATTCTTTGGGAGAAAAAAATGTGGAATCTTTTTTTTTCCAAAATAATTTTCAATTTCTCTATTTCCTATTATTATTGTGAAATTAAGGTTTCAACCCTAGATAAATTAATTTCTTAGTGCAATTGTTGAACCTCTTCCCTAGATTTCTCTTCCTATTCAACTTCATGAAATTTCTTGGGGGATTCACCATTTATTGGACTTCTATAAACGTAAGAATTATATGCAATTTTTTTTTCCAATTCTATTTTATTTGGAGGATGTCTAGGCTGCCTTAGATGCAAGTCCTTTACCTCCTTGTACTTTGGAGAAGGTATATATTTTCTATGTGGTCCTTCAAAGATGAAATTTTCTCTTCTTGAATGCTTTCTAGTTACACTTGTACCTCTTATTTTTGCATAGCCTCTAAAGATTTTAATGTATATAAAATTTGGTCACCCTTTAGAGAGAAAGGAACCTAAGGGATTTCTATTTGGATGCCAAATTTTATAGGTGAAATCTCTAAAGGAATACAATCTATGAAATGTTGCTCACTTGGTGATGACGAGGATGCTTCCCTTGCTTTCTTATTTGATTCTTCTAGTGTGGAATCCTCTAGAGTAATATCAAATTGGGCCAATTTTTGAATGACATCTATAGTTTTTATCTTCTTTGAAGAGGTAGATTTTAAAGAACCTCAAGAAAAAATTGTGATAGTCGAACCCTTTGTGGTTTACTCCTCCAAGTTGGAGGGGGTCTTTGTAGTACCCTCTTCATTATTTTATTTTTAAGGGTATGCTCTACCTCCTTTTTATAATTTTAAATGATTAATTTTATTTTATCCTAAAGAATATGTAATTCATATGATTTCAAGCTCAAATAGAAACAAACAAGCGTGCAAGTTCCTATTTCAAAACAAGAAAAACCTCTAGATAGAGCTCATAAAAGAGCAAAGAAAAGCATAACATCAAAAATCAAAGAAAATTTTACCATAACAATTGTGATTTTATTTTCTCCCATTACTTTGGGATGTGGATGCTCCTTTGTTTAAACATACCAAGTTGACATCATGTACCTATCATAAGTGATGATTGATAAGAATGAAGGATAGAGTGCCTGAATTTATAGATTTTTGGAAGGGGGAATGGATTGTCAAGATTTTATTATGAAATCAATGGTGGAGAATGGTTGAGAGGAATTCCCTAGGATTAAGGAGAAGATGGTGTTGAACATCCAGAATACTGAGAGGGGCGTGAATCAATATTCTACAAATCGATAATAAAATCCACTTAATCACTATCACAATTTTGACTAAATCAATAAGAAAGAACATAGAAATAAGACAATGCAATCATACACATGAACACCAGAATTTTTACGTGGATAAACTAGAATGGGAAACACCATGATGAGGGTTAACTCCCAATATATTATATCCAGATACAAAATATTATAGGGCTCATTTTTAGGTCTCACTGTCCTTAAAAGGTTCACAACCTGAATACACAAGATGGCTCACTACCAAGATACAATGATGGTGGCTCACTGCCAAAATAATGAATTGATGGAATACACCTTCAATGTGTAGGGTTCAGTTCCACTGAAGCTCAAAATATAAAGTACTGCATCACTCAAAAAATTTGTATTACTGATAAAGAATTTAGGCTCTAACCTTCTCCTTCTCGCTCTCTTGTTCATACACATATATCCACATATCTTTCTCTTCACACACACACTTTTCACTTGCTTCTATCTTGTATATATACCAATATATCTTAATCATCAATTAGGTTGGCCTAATTGGATGAACATAAATTAATCAAAACCTTTCTTTGTCTACACCATATAATATTTGATCATGTAGGACATTATGCCATGTTGACTATTGGTCTTCATAATCTATTGCATTCATCGAGTCGACCAATAATAAACCACAGCTATCCAAACCAATAATTAATCCTCAAAGAAAACACCTTTCAAATCTAAGAACACATTAATTTCCCATCATCCTACCAGTAACGATACTATAAAAAAAAATGATAGTATATGAATGCTCACCTTAGTAGAATGTGGAGTCTCCCATATAGTATACTTCACACATAACAATAGTATAATACAAAGTTAAACTTTGTCAGAGATAATTTTCTATTCATAGCAAAAGATGTCTCAAGATCCAAGTTATAGCTGTCTGAATGAGAATAAAACATGGTTAAGAGATTAGATTCATATCAGATCTTGCGATAAGTTCTAGAATCAAATACCAACATACTGATCCATCACAAAGGAGTATTATCGATACAAAAAAACTTCTGGTAAAAAAAGAAAACTTCCCATACAGTTATCACCATGTAGTTATTACCATGTTAACATCAATGACAACATAGGAACAACCAACACAATCATCCATACTTCATGCTCATGTTGCAAAGCTTCCAACAGATGGAGGGTGGAGATGAAGGTGATTAGATTGTGAATGACTAAGATGAACTTACCAAATTTAGTAAGTAGTTGTGAGAATGAGGGAAAAAGGGACATGTGCACCTAAGACAACTATAACTTTAGATTGTGTTAAGAGAATAAGGGGACCATAAGGACAAGTGTTCTTACGTGCTCTTTATTCTTGGAATGTGTTGAGAGAATAATGGGACTATAAAGGCAAGTGTTATTAGGTTCCCTTTATTCTTGGAATGCGGAATATAGGCCTAATTAAATATTAATATTCTTTTATTGTTTATCACATGTGAGATGGAAAAAAGGTGGAATATATATATATATATATATGCGAGGGGATAGAAAAAGGTGATTAATTAAATAATATGATTGTTTAACTAAGTTATGGAAATTTGGTCAAGGGGACTAGATTAGGTTATGATATTGGTCGATTAGGACTAGGTGACGAAATTGATTGACTATAGTTAGGTGATGGATGACTAGGGAATATTTTAGGTGTCCAAATTTTCCTCTTTGATATAATGGTGTAATAGTGGCATTGTGTCAAATAAGAGATAAAAAGTAGGATGGGATGAAGTGAAGATCCGGTGGCAAGTTTTTCTAGTCACTTAGGGATGATGATGGAAGTGATTCCACCTCAAGAGGTCTGTTGGGTGAAATGAAACCCACTAGGTATCTTGAAAAGACAAAGGGTGATAAAAATATGTGTCATAAAGGAGAAAAGATGACTTGGGAGAAATCATGTTGGGATGATCTATATGCCATGATGATAGGATGAATGATGGATTCAAGATATGACATATTGATTTATGCCACTATGATGATTGGAATTGATTGCATGGGTGTACATATTGGATGAGGAATATCACAAGGATATAATGAAATTAAATGAAACATGATTGAGGTTATGGATAAATGGATGATGTAATGATAAAGGATGTAAAATATGAGGAATACATAATTTTATAGTAACTTAATGTGCAAAGAGAAAACTGTTATTTTTTTATAGCACTTAGCTTTATGCACCATGTTATAAGGGATCGTGATGAAAATGCACCATGTGCATATGGACTGACACACAAACAAAGAAGTTACAAATAGAATAGTGATCCAATAGACACGTTGTTGTAGGAATTCCATCATATGAAGGAAGAGGGTGATCATGACAACATGATAGATGGATCACTAAGACTAGAAGCAACATAAAACATAAATCAAAGAAAGTGCAAATAGTGTAGTGAGACAAGGAACACGTTTTCATAGGCACACCATCATATGGATGATGAAGGCGATTAAGATGGTGTGAGATATGGAAAACTAGGAATACGTGCAATAAAAAAGAAAATAAAATAAAATAAAAAAAGAAAAATAGAGAAGCAACAAACATAGACTGACATAGACAAGGACAAAGTCAAAGATAAGCAAGCAATTAATTAAAAGTATGTAGATAACTCAAGTTGGTATCCAATGAAATGTTGAATACATGGGTGGATGGGATGGATGAATGGGGGATGGAGGGTCAATGGTTTGATAGGTCGTGATGAAAATTTCATGTTCCAATGGGTATATACATGTGGACCATTCCATAGGAAATGTCAACAAGGGGATTCCTCTAGTTAAGTGTAAAATCAAGGAAAGGGTATGGAATGGAAATGGAATGAAATGATGGGGAAGGAAAATGGATGAAAATGAGGGGAAGTGTTGGTAATTTGAGAAATCTAACAAAAGAGGATAACATGAGTAGGTAATGTATGTGGAGGGGATAGCAAAAATGTATGGAATATGATGGATGGGTAAAGGACTTGAGTGAACAATCCAAGGTAAGGGATATAATAGGATGAATACAATGTGATGGTGGGGAAATATGGAAGGATTCATGCTCATAGAATAGAGTGGTTTCCTACTACACATGATGCTTTTTTACCAGGTTTTCATCATGGTACTTGCCCAAGGCCCCACAAGGAGTTATTTTCACTACTGTCCATAAATTTATTTATCTTTACTATTTTTAATTTTTTTTAATTTTTTGGAAGACTAGTACAATGGATTAAGCATAGAAGCACTTGAGATGGACAATATTTATAACTTAATCTAGCTCATGAGCTTCAAAAGTGGCTAAATTGTAGGCTTCAGATCCAAACTTGGCAGTAATGACATATGGGCCCAACTAGTTTAGATTAAATTTCTCTTTCTTCTCTCTATCTTAGGTGGTATTCTTTTAGTTTTCCACAAGGAAAAGGTCTCCAATGTTAAACTCTCTAGTGTGGAGGTGTTCATTATAGCCATGTTGATGAGGTAAAAATAACCTCATCAATATAATGAACTAAATACCCTTCCTCATATTTTCCAGTCACCTTTACCTCGCCAATTAATTGTCTTTAGGATTAGTAATTACTTGCTTTTTGTAGAAATATTTATAATCTTTTTTTCCCGAAATTAATTGAAATAAGCTAACATACGATAACATAATGGTTTAGTTTCTAAGTATTATACAGGTTATTAAGCACAATCAGACATCATTCCAACCAAGTGGATTTAATGAAGACTTCAACACAATTGAAGACAAGCACCAAAAGAATAGGCACCGAAACTTTAGGGGAATGCATGGTGGATCGAGTTTTTGAAGCTTTTGTTATTTTTCAGTTCGAAGACTTTATTTGTCATCTTGATCCCTTTAATGTTTTATGTAGTGGACTTAAGTCTGTTAGTTTGTTGGATTCAATTGAAGACTCTTTCAGTGGTAATCTTTACCATTTGAATTAGAGGATTTTGTTAACTATTTTTTTATAAATATGTAACCAACAAAATCAATGATATAGAGAGATATCGTTATGCTATCATAATGTGTTCTTAAACTATGTTTCCGAGTTATACTTTCAATATGAATAAAGCAAGTTTTTCCCATCTCATTTTGAGTTATTAAGTATTGTGAATGGAATCATCTTGAATGGAGTAATCTTGGAGTTACAAATTTTATGTGATTTGAGCTAAGCATAGGAGCACCCGAGAGCTGGCCACTCGAGGGACTGTCAAGTAGATAGATAAGTATTCTATTTTTAATTTTGTCATCTTCATTTTATAAATTATAATTGTGAGTGAAGTTTATTTCTATGTGTCGAGCTCTATTAAGTCAATCCTATAGGTTGTAGATCGAGTCTATAATATTTTAATTTTGTTATCTGAAGTTTTGAATCACCTAATTTCATTGTCAGTTGCAAGTTGTTAAGTTGTTTCCTATTAATTGTTAAGTCTTCTATCCATTTTTAGTTAGATGTTTCATAGTTTCTTTACAAGCATTTCCTCTTCAGAAATTTACAGGCTTCTTAGTTTAATTATCTCCATGCTTTCTACTTTAATTGTTATTCTTTTTATATTAATCATTTCTTGCTTTCTAGTTTAGTGACCTCTTAGTTTAAGTTTCATTTCAGTTGTTCCAATCACTTAGAAAATATGAGAGAGATAGTCAAGATGTTTTCTATTGCATATACCCTTCAAACACTACACAGTCGATACAATCGATGCATTTTCAACTAAAGAGATAGAACCTAACAACGGCCTATCACATGTCGCAATAGATGCTAATACGTTTTAAGGTGATTAAGAGTAGTGAAATGGTATTCCTTAAGGAGTTCTATCTCATGTAAAACAATGCTTAGAAATCCTCTTATGAGATGAGATTACACAAAGAAATACACAAGGAGGGTAGATCAAATTCTATTGGAACAATTAATTCAAAACCATAGACAAGTGAATATGGAGTGGTACAAGTGGGAGTACGAATAGAAGTGTGATAGGCCCAAAGGGTGAGATTAAGCCAAAGGTGCTAGTCATGACCAACACCATTGGAAATTTTCTTAAGGATTTTGATGATGGTTTTTTTAGATTCCTCGACTTGACCATTTCCTTTTGGGTAATAACGGATGGACCATTTGTGCTTAATATGGAATTTTTCACGTAAGGATTGCACTTCATGGAATATTCGCTAGCGATAATAGTGAATTTATGGACATTAGAAGAGGTGGGATTAATCTTTCCAATAAGATCAAGGCCCCATGTAGAGAAGGGCCATGGAGTGGTAATGGGAAAGAGGGCTTGTGAGGGTGCATGAATAGGGTCCCTTATTTTTGATAGGTGAGTCATTTCTTCATATTGAAAAATATTAGATTCCATGGTAGTGTTGTCACTCAGATTGCACCCTGGCTAAGTGAGAAACTGAGATATTTTGTGAAACATGGGATCATCTTCAAGCTATGGGTGGCTTATAGTGAAAATAAAACTCTAGAGAGGGTTGATTCCATTAATAAACCTCTTATATATACTACTGATTTGATAAGGAAAAGAGAGAAGAACTAAAACTAAAAAGATTAATCCTAGGAGGTGATGCACCAAACTTTATGAGATAGATATGCCTACTGTTTCAACTCATAATTTCTCTTAAGAAAAGGTTTTAATTTTTGTACAACTCATTTTTCAACATGTTCACACAACAATGTTTCATAGGAAAGCTATATTTCATATTTTTGAAGGAAAACTAAGCGTTTTCACAACTAGAATTGTTGAAAGTATTCACACAACCTATGACATGTATGAGCTTTGTTTATTCCTGTATAGAAATATTTTCAAATAAGACATAATTCAAGGATTTGATATTGATAATCATAAAAACTAAATCAATCATTTTCTTCCCTCTCGTCTTCTTCCAGGAATTTTGGGAGATTGTGGGATAAGTTGTTTTCCTTGTAGTTAGGGACTTATTAAAAACTTGAAAACTTTTGAAATAGCTAAATGACACCTTTATAGCCCTTATTCCCAAAAATAATGGCCCTCAGACCATGGTTGAATTTAGACCTATCAACTTGTGTAATAACATCTATAAAATCTTCTCAAAAATCTTTTTCAATCAGCTGAAACCTCTCCTTGAGAAGATGATTAGCCCTTGTCAAAAAGGCTTTGTCCTTGGTTGCCATATTATGGATGCTGCCATTTCCACTCATGAAATTCACTCTATGGAAAGATGCATCAGTGCAAGTATGGATTTTAAACTAGACATGTCTAAAGCCTATGATAAGGTCATGTAGAATTTTATTCTCAAAGTTATTGCTAGATTTGGGTTCAATCAGTTGGTTGTTAATATCATTTATGAATGCATTTCTATTTTCAAGTTTTATGTTCGGGTTAATGGGGTTCCCCATGGATTTTTCAAGGCTGGTAAAGGGATTAGACAAGGAGAGCCTCTTTCTCCTTATCTTTTCATTATGGTTGTTGATGTCTTAAGTCACAATATTTCTAAAATTCTAATTGATGGTACTATCAAGGGGGTAAAACCTACTACCTCCTTGGACCCTTAAACTATTCAATAATTTGTGGATGAAACCATCCTCTTTGGGAAAGCCTCGGTGGTGGAAGCTAGGAAATGGAAGTGTTGTCTCAATAATTATGCTTCAGCTTTGGTCAATGCATTAACTATAATAAAAATATGATTTACTTCTTCAATAGCTCACAAAACCTTCAAGATAAGGTGACTACTATCTTGGGTTGTAAGAGTGATACTCTTCTTACTATTTATATTGGGCTTCCTCTTACAGTTAAGGAAGTCACTCCTAACTTTTGGAACTTGGTCTTGGAAAGAATGCAAAGGAAATTGGCTGGGTGGAAAGGCTCCATACTAAGTCATGCTAGTAAGTTGCAACTCTTGATTGTTGCTCTTCAGGAGATCCCATTGTATTTCCTATTTATTTTAAAAATCCCCAAATATTTTGCTGAGAAACTATAAAGAATCTAAAGGAATTTTCTCTGGTCTGGTACAAAGGAAAAGAAGAAGTTGGATTTTCTAAGTTTGGATATGGTCTACCTCCCAAAATCAAGTGGTGGTCTTGGCATAAGGAAAATACAAACCAGTAATAATCTCTTCTTGCAAAGGTTGGCTAGGACTTATTGATAAATAGGAAGGATTAGTGATCTATACTAAATGCTAAGTACCTAAATAACACCCCTATGATCGGGTTCCTTTTTTATGGCCACCCTCACGGGTCCTTAATATAGAAGTATATCTGTAGGGTCAAACTGTTGCTACAATCTGGTCTAAGATGGAAACTTGGAAATGACTATAAAATTAAGTTTTGGGAGGATCCCTAGCTACTTGAAATACCCCTTAATCAATCTGATTTCAAGACTTTGATGGACCCTACTACTAATCATTTTGGTAATAACATGGTGGACTATATGACTAGTTAGAAAGGCTCTCAAATGTGGAAGGATTTGGAGATTTTTTTCCAACACTCTTTGGAGTTAAGTCACCAAGCTAGATTACTTCAGGAAGTTTTATCTCTCACCAAAATATCTATTTATGCCCAGGATGATGAATTTTTCTAGACCAAGGAGAGCACGGGTAATCTCTTAGTCAAGCTGGCTTACAAACTACTGTCTTTGCTGGGAACCCCAAAAAGTCTCTAGAAACACATTTGGAATAGGCAACTTGCTCCAAAAATCAATTTCTTTTAGTGGACTGCTGGTCATAATAGGATTCTCACCTAGGATAATTTAAGGAAAAGGGGATTTAAAATTCCTAATAGATGTATGGTTTGCAAGAATGATGAGGAGTATGCCCCTCACCTATTACTCCACTATCCCTTTTTTGTTAGGTTTTGGATTCAACCCTACAAAAACTTGGGGTCTATTGGACTATGAATGGAGATCTTAAAAGCTTTGTGGAAAACTGGCTTTGCCCCTATTATCACCATTTTCCCAAAGATATTTGGCAAAAAGTTCCTCCCTTTATCTGTTGGTGCTTATGGAAGGAAAGGAACAATAGGATTTTATGAAATGTGGAAAAGAGCCCCATGGAGGTATTTAATATTCCCTTTATGCTTGGAAATCTCCAAGCAAGCCCCCCTATGCTCTTAAAATCACTATGGCTAAATCCTGGAAAAGGTACTTAGACCTCAATTCCTTTAATAACTCAAAAGTTTGGTTAGGCTGAGTTCAAAGAGGAAGGATCCCTTGCATGGTTGGCACAAAATCAATTTTGATGGTGCCACCAAGGGAAATCCTGGCCTTGCCAACATTGGTGGCACCATCAAAGATCTAGATGGAATATTGGTTGTTGGTTATGCTGGTGGAATAGGGATTCAGTCTTCAATGATAGTAGAGGCATGGGATTTTCTAGCGGTGTCAAATTTGTTGTCTCTATTGGGTTAAAGTCTTTACATATTGAGGGGGCTCTAAGTCTGTGATTGATGCCACCACTAATAAAATATTTCAAGGATGGAATATTTAGTTCATTCTCACTAAATTTGAAAGAAAGAGACTTACATTTTTAGAGAAGACAATAAAGTTGTCAACTCTTTGGCCAATATTGGATCTTCTTGGAACTATTCAAGATGTTGGAGGAATATAGAGGCCCTTCCCACGAATGTGCAAGGATTGATCCTTCATGATCAAAAAATTCTTACCATTAATGATGATTGTTAACACCCCTTGCTTTGGCTGGTTTACTCTTCCAATTACCAACATTCTTGGTATGTTGTGGTGGAATAATAATGATGACATGGACATGAACCTATGGATGATTGGGATGTGATCCGACTTGTACCTTTTGCCTAGCTGATCTCACACTTGGATGAGTATGGTTACAAGTCATGTGTATAAGGTTTATCATGTTATTAATGATATTTTAATTAGTTTGAATGGGTGGGTGGCTGAAAAGATTGCATACCCCTCCAAATTATTGCTTAATTATTACCTTATAATAATGAATTTGGATTCATGATGGCTAATTTATTGGCCTCAATGTACTCTATCACTCTCCAAACTTGCTCCACCAAGTTGGGGTTCTTAGAAAAGACTACTCGTACATGGGAAGATCAAATATTTTTAAGTGGGTAGGGTACAAAGATCTATTAGGATTATTTATCTTGGGAAAATATTTCCTTATGCTTTTCCATTCTGTTGTTTGATAAAAATTCTAATTTTCTTGCTCTCGCTAGCACTCTTTCTTCTTTGGATTCGAAGACGGGTGATGATAGATTTAGGACTAAACTAGGATCTTGTGAGGAGTTTCATCATGATGATCTGTTGTGGCACATCCATGTCAAAGGGGGCTTGGCCCCTTTGATGGAATACCTAAAAGGTCACAATGACAAATTTTTTACTCAGTTTTCCAACTGTTGGCGTGAGCGAAGGGTGATTGTTGGCAACATTTTGTTTTAAGTAAGTGAATATGTGATAGCCCAATCCATTGGGTTTCTTGCACTAGGACAAAACTCAAGAAACACACGAAGGTGTAGGATATGGATAACATGCAACAATTCTTGAAGGAGAACAAGTAGCCTTCAAAACTTCATGTTGGCTATGACAAGAGTATGCTCCCTGCTCCTTGGAGCCAAGTTTTCCTTGTCTTAATGAAATATATTACTTTAGAAGGTCATTTCAAATTCTATTATTTTTACCACATGCCTCTCCTTAATTATTTCTGTCATCGACTCCTCATTAGCTTTCCTTTTTTTTTTTTTTCTTTCTATTATGATCTCTTGAAAGCTCTCTTAAAGAAACCTTGGATCTTGCTGCCAAAAATTTGGATAACCCCCTCCCCCTTCACCAGGGGCCCATTCTCTACCTATATGAGTTTATTTTATCCTTATTCCCCTCAAAACCTATTTCTATCACTAGGGTTGAGGAGCTTGAACCCTCTGAATCTACTCCTTTGAAACCCTCCCTTGTTATTGCTAGTTCAAAGAGGAAAATCTGCCTCCCTCCCAACCATCCCCCTACAAACACTAAACCCAAAAAATATACCAAAAAGAAAAAGGGGAACCCTAGGAAAGCTTGGACTAATGCTACTAGTGGGTTGTGTGAATTAAAAAAAAATCTTACAAAGAAGGGGGAAAATCAATTAGTAAGGCAAAATATGAGAAATAAAGAAAAAGGGCATCACTTTCTATGTGGAAGAACCCACCACTAAAAATAAGGAGAGTGACAATGAAACCAAAGATTTTGAGGAAGAGGAAAATTTTTTGAACACGGGTAGGGATACTAGTTTGGAACCTGCCACCGTCAAGTGCTCTAATCGACTAGCAAAACAAAAACCTGGTGTCCACATTGATGAAATTTCTAGTAGTTTTGAACAGGAAATTGAGCACATAGAAAAAAATCATGACACTATGGAGGAAACTGAGTATACTGAGGGATAGAGCCATTTTTTGGAACTTAACAGGATGATACGGGAGGATTCCACTCCAGACTACTCCAATCGCTAGGTTCTAGAAGAGGAGACTAATCTACCAGATGCTGCTAAGGAGGATGACTACAAAGGACTACAAGCCCATGTTTGTACCTTGGAGAGGAAACTCGATAGGATAACTTAATTCACCATTAAAGTCATCCACCACTCGACATTCACTCTCTTTTGTTGTGCTGAAGGAGGAAGTAAAGAATAATGTGACTGAGGCTGATCCTAGTACTAACCAAGCCATTTGATAGGCCAAAACTATTGGGGATAAAGAGTCGGTTATGTCATCATAGAACACATCTAAGACATCAGTGCCTTAGTTATTTTCATTTTTATCACTTCAAAGACACAAAAAACTATGCCATAAAGCGAAAGCATGCACAGTTGATCCCCCATTGATCCTCTGAGAGAAGTAAAAGCAAAACTTATAACGGATTTAACACAAGCACAGATTCAAGATAACAAAATCTAACAACATGAAAGAAAAACATGTAGACACACAAATATACGTGGGGAAAACCTTTTTAGGTAAAAACCCCACACTCCAAAAGATCGAGCCATTGTATTATTCAACAATAGAAAATAGTTACAATACAATCTCAGGCTAATAGCCTATACAGGAGTCACATCTTGCTCATCTGGAGAAATATATAGGCAACAAAAAACAAAAACTTCACATGATTACAATGTCCTCAATGACATATCATGTAGATTCCCTTCATCTCCTCACAAATGACTGTCACATCCAGCCTGATGGCTAGCCCAGCCACACGGCCTCCACAGGTTCACATCTTCGCAAAATTGAGAGACAAAGTGTTCACCGTCAGGACTGTTCAAACGCTATCTCTATATCTCTCTCTCTCTATTCACTCTTTTTTTTTTACATGCACATGTGATTACTTAATCTCTTACCATGTGCCAACCTGTTCTTCTTGTCCAAACAATCAACTATCCTCAGGATATACATTGAAAAATCTTCTTGCATCGGGCCGCCTAGGCATTCAATTCCTTGCCTCGATTGGGTCCAATCTTTAGCTGAAAACTTGGCTTGCAATAACTTTCATCACTATTTTGGCACCTAGCCAATCAACATCCTGACGCTGAGCCATGTGTCACATTTTTGTTCGTTCGCTGCCTTTGACCTCTGTTCAAACTCGGTCAAGCCAGTCAGCCGAGCTCTGAGCTCACCTCTGCCATCTACCGTGCAACCGTATCGAGTCCAGACAACCATCGCGGTATGACGGTGAGCCCACATCGACCATTTGGCCTCCAACTATGCTACTGCTGAGCTTAGTCAACCCGACCGTGGTAATGCGATGAGCCCACCCAAGCTCATTCCTTGTCTTCATCGTGCTACCACTGAGCTCAACGGGGCACCCTGCGGTGTGGCGGTAAGCTTACTCAAGCTCCATCTCTGATCACCCTGCACTACTAGGCCCTGACAGCCAGACACCCGCAGCAAAGCGGTGACCCCCAGGACAAACCACTAACGGTCAACTATGCTACTGTAGGGGCCGCTAGGTGACCCCGCGATAGGGCGGTGACCGCCAGGCAAATCGCCAACGGTCTTACCATGGCACCATGGTGAGACATCTCACCGCACATGGTATGGCAGTAACCGCATTCACCAACCGCTAGCCTTCCATCGCAACCACCGCGGCTTCCCTGAGCACCATTCGCGATAAAGTGGTAACCGTCACCAGACTACCGCCCTTCAACCACCAGTTGCTACTGTGCTATCATGCCACCAATGAGAAAATCCTTTAATAAGGTGGTAAGGCCTTGCTTTGCCAACATTCTGCCAATCGCACTACCTCACCACCTCTGAGCAATCCCCTGTGGTATGGCGGTAATCGCCATGCCAACTATCACCTCTCACTACACCATCGCCAGTCTAGAAGAGGACTGTCGCGGTAAGGCAGTAACACTGCCCAACTACCAGACCAAGCAAGGTGGCCCATGGTAAAGTGGTAAACTGCACAACCACACCACCAAGGAAAGCTTACAGCGGTATAGTGGTAAAGGCCAGATACAGGGCTCCAAGGCAAAATAGAAGTCCAAGCTAGGAAGATGAGGCATAAATATCCAACAATCTCCCACTTGACAAAGTCTTACTGGCTTCTTCCAAAAATGTGAACAAAGGACCATCACCATGCTTCCATGCTCCAACCAATACACTTGCAATGACATTCAAAAAATGTCCACCATCTTAGGTTACAGCTCCAAACATCCAACACAGGAAAAGGAAGAAGCCAAGGCGTATATGCACCAGTCTTCAGAACACAAGCATCAAATCCTTCAGGCGGAAAAGGCACCACAACAGAAGCAACAAGGTACAACATGAACACAAAAACAAGAACCAAAACTCTAGAACAAGATAAACCAACCAGCTAGAACAACAACTATAAAACTGACTGCCCCCATCCAACTGATCAAACCCACGTGACTGAAAAACCAGCACCCATAGCTCATGCTAATCCAATCACCCATACCTCAAAGGTATGACCATAAGTAAACTCATGCCATCACACAACCAACCCAACAATAGAAAAAACAAGCACCATGTGTCAACCAGTCAAAAGACCAAACACATCTAGGTACTCCCACTGCAAAGGGACTATCCAGATGAATGCAAACAAAAGCATCATCACAAGTGATCCAGGCATACTAAGTCCAGCAATCCTGCACATATAAAAATGTAACCATGTAGTTCCAAGGAACATCCACATTGATATGCACAACCTGCAACCACCTGCTGCAAGAAAAATTTCTCTCAACAGTCTTCGACATTCTTCCAAGGTTCCATATCTGACTAAAGAAGGAAACACCACGGCTCCAAAAACATCTAAAGTCAAATGAAAAATCAGGAAGAAAAAAAGACCAGAAAAGAAAGAAACAACAAATCATAACATGTAGCATCCTCCTACATACACTTCTAAATGCCAACTATGTCAAGAATGATCTTCTTCACATCCCAAAGGGAAAGCCTTAACAACATCCAACAAAATGTAAGCATCTCAAAGAAGATCATACTAACCCATATAACCATCTCTTATCAGACCTCAAAAGCACAAGGAGATACACAATGCTGTGCACCTTTCATTATGAATCCTCCAGAATCTCACAACAACTCAAGATTCATATCCATGAAAGATAAAGCATAACACATATCTGAAAGCTATAATGGGAAAATACCTTTCAAATAAACTTCACAACCAAGCAGACCAAGAAAAGGAGAAAAGATGCTCTTCCAAGATATACAAGCCACCATGACTTACCCAAGAGCATTCTCCTTCATGGTCTCTGTTTAACTCGCATTCAACCAAGGTGCAAGCTACTTGGACTTTCAGCTGTAAAAAACACATTCTCAAAAGAATTCCAGCCTCACCTTATTCTCCATGCATCCATGAGCACTAGCACCTATCATTTTATGCTAACTCCAAACTGCATTACTGCACTTATCATGAAGTCCACCAGCATATGACCAAAGTACTCAAAACATAAAGAAACACCAGACCACTTTCAAAGCTCCAAACCAGTTGAACAAGAACTTATCATGAAACCATGATCTACACATCCCCCTTAGGAGATACCATGCTTCAAGTGAACTATCCATGGTCTCAAGAGAAAAGCAACATGCCAAAAATCTAATGCACAAGCAAGAGTATACCATGACATAAAGAAAAAAACTCTAAACCAACATCACCTATTAAGCACCACCAACATCTCAGCCAAAGACTACCAAGGTCCTCCATGGCTCCAAGATGTTGCACACCTTCAAATAGTGACCATGCAGATGCAAAAGAACTCTTCTACAACAACAGGATCTAAGAGTCCTCAAGAAGCATCTGCAACACCAAAGAAGATCATTCACCACCAAGTGATGAATCCACAGTCACTGCTAAAGCTCCCACTGAACTGTGACACCGAGCTCTCCAAGCACCATGACCGACCACCCCATCACTATCAAAATCTTACACTAGACAGTGCAACAAGCGAAATTGTGATTCTTATGCTACAGGTCCCCATCATTGACTATTCAAGTACTCCAACGTTGTCCATCCTCTCATCTCAAAACAGCCACGCCAATGCACAAGTGACCATAGACAAGACCAGCTAACAGATCTGCACCACACTGTTACAACCTCATGGAAATTGACACTCCACTTCCGAGTTGTCTCACAACCAACATGTAGGTAAGGATAAACCACAATATTGTACAACTCATGGATGCAACCAATGAACCTACAAATCTATCATCACACTGGAAACTACAAAACTGAGATAAACAAAGGAACAACCCACGTAGACAACTTGACTCAAACACTAGATCGACAACAAATCTTATTTTCCAATCACGTCCACAACTCAAGCATCATAGTCTAGGAAAACAACAGGCAACACCACAAGAATGCTGAATGAAAACACATACCAACACTCTCATGCAGAGAAGACAATACACCTCCTCAAACCATGTTGAACTACAACTATCTCATCCAGTCACATCCCAAAAGCCAGGGTCTAGAAAATAGCTGAACAACAACTCCACACTCCACAAGTTTTTCTTGACCATGTAAAACCTGCAAAACCACACTGTTTATAAAACACCCATGCATCTCCATATTCACTGCTCATCTGGATGACTCAAGATTTTGCACACAACCATCCCAGTTAACCAAAAAAATGAAAAACATGAAAATGCATGATAGAATTTTTAGGAAAATCTACACAAAACCTTCAGAGCCAAAGACATGAATCTAAACCATGCGAGTGCAAGATATAGGTAAGAACGAAACAGTAGGTCCATTTTAGACCAGTTCCAAAAACCACAGTCATGCACAAGCATATGAGAGAGCCAGGCTATTCAGAAGTTGTAGACCACCAGGATCAACTTCATAGCCTCCATGCAATCAAAGCAGCAGAGAAACCGCCTTCAGTGCTAAGTCAAGACACCCAACACAAGCGCACAAATTCATGGCTGAACAACAACACAAGCAACTCCATACCACTAGGGAGCCTCTCAAACAGACACCCAATATGAAACCACGCTTCCCTGCAACACAACCACAAGCACATCTCATGCCCTTTGCATCATGAACATTTTCTATGAGCCAGGAGCCTTAGACCATATTGCCACAATATGATCAACTCCCGTCATCTCCAACATCTTTCAAAGCTATGTGTTGAGTCAAAGAAGCAACAACTTCCACTCATCGAAGGATCAATCACCAACCGATTTCTCTAGATTTCCTCAATCTTGCTAGGCTAAGAAATCAACACAGGAGAAATACACAGAACTCCAGTAACCAGGAGAAGGCTCTGATACCACTTGTTTGTATCATCAAGCCTCAACCTCCTTCAACCAGCTCTAATACCACTTGTTGGGGATACAAATTCGGTTCTGTCATCATAGAACACATCTAAGACAATAGTGCCTTAGTGATTTTCATTTTTATCACTTCAAAGACACAAACAACTATGCCATAAAGTGGAAGCAGGCACAGTTGATCGCCCATTGATCCTCTGAGAGAAGTAAAAGAAAAACTTATAATAAATTTATCACAAGCACAAATTCAAGATAGCATAATCTAACAACATGAAAGACAAACATGTAGACACATAGATATACGTGGGGAAAACCTTTTCAAGTAAAAAACCCCACTCCAAAAGATCGAGCCATTGTATTATTCAGCAACAGAAAATAGTTACAATACAATCTCAATCTCATAGCCTATACAAGAGTCACATCTTTTTCATCTGGAGAAATATACAGGCAACACAAAACAAAAAATTCACATGATTACAATGTCCTCAATGACATATCATGTAGATTCCCTTCAGCTCCTCACAAATGACTGTCATAGCCAGCCTGATGGCCAGCCCAGCCATATGACCTCCATGGGTTCACATCTTTGCAGAACTAAGAGACAAAGTGTTCATCGTCAGGACCATTCAAACGCTATCTCGATCTCTCTCTATTCACTCTTCTTTCCTTTACGTGCACATGAGATTACTTAATCTCTTACCGTGCGCTAACCTATTCTGCCTGTCCAAACAATCAACTATCCTCGGGATATACACTGATAGATCTTCTTGCATTGGGCTACCTAGGCATTCAATTCCTTGCCTCAATCGAGTCCAGTGTTCAGCTGAAAACTCGGTTTGCAATAACTGTCATCACTATTTTGGCACCTAGCCAATCAATATCCTGATGGTGAGCCATGTGTCACATTTCTATTCGTTCACTATCTTTGACCTCTGGTCAAACTCGGTCAAGCCAGTCAGCCGAGCTTCGAGCTCACCTCTACCATCTATCGTGCAATCGCACCGAGTCTAGACAACCATCGTGGTATGGCGGTGAGCCCACATTGACCATTCGACCTCCAACTGCGCTATCGTTGAGCTCAGTTGACCCGGTCGTGGTAATGCAGTGAGCCCACCCAAGCTCATTTCTTGTCTTCATCGTGTGACCACTAAGCTCAATCGGCCACCCCGCGGTGTGGCGGTAAGCCTGCCCGAGCTCCATCTCTAATCGCCCCGCGCTACCAGGCCCCGACCGCCAGACACCCATGACAAAGTGGTGACCCTCAACACAGACCGCTAATGGTCAACCGCGCTACCGTGGGGGCCGCCAGGCCACCCCGTGGTAGGGTGGTGAACACCAGGTAGACCGCCAACAATCTTATCGTGGCACCGTGGTGAGACATATCACCACCCACGATATGGCGGTAATCGCATTCACTGCTCGCTAGCCATCCACCGCGGCTTCCCCAAGCACTATTTGTGGTAAAGTGGTAATCATCACCAGACCGCCACCCTTCAACCGCCAGCTGCTACCGTGCTACCGTGCCACCAATGAGCAACTCCTATAGTAAGGTGGTAAGGCCTTGCTCTGCCAACCGTACTACCTCACCACCTCCGAGAAACACCTTGTGGTATGGCGGTAATCGCCATGCCAATTGTCACCGCTCACCGCACCACCGCCAGTCTAGAAGGAGACTGTTGCAGTAAGGTGGTAACACCACCCAACTGCCAGACCAAGCAAGGTGGCCCGCGGTGAAGTGGTAAACCTCACAACCATGCCACCAAGGAAATATTGCAGCGGTATGGCGATAAAGGCCAGAACTAGGGCTCCAAGGCAAAATGGAAGTCCAAGCTAGGAAGATGAGGCATACATATCCAACAAAAACTGGGGTAAAGAATAAACCAGATTCAACTCGATCGAAGTGTCAATCCAAGGATTGTAAGCTCATGAAAGGTGTTGTGGCTATATGCAAAAGGGTTGCAATTCATGAGGTGAGTGGGGATGAAAATGCATTCCTAAACTCAATCAAATACCTAAATTTAAAATCAAATTAATGTTTATGTTTTTCTTTTGTGACTGTGGTTGTACTGTAATATTTTTGCAATAGAGGCTGCAATAGAAATAACAACAATAATGATTCTACAAATTGAATTCACAAATGGAATAATATGAACAATCATTAACATAGATAATAGTTAGATCTCATATTTAAACTATAAGTAATAAATAATTAACATTAAATAGATTCACACAATAACAAAAATAAACACACTACTAAAAATAAACACACTGCTAAAAATAAACACACTGCTTAAAATAAGCACACTGTTGAAAATAAACACACTTGCTAAAAAAGCTACAAAATTACCGAGCATTCCAAGAAGGGGGCGCCCTTCCTCTTCAATCTATCTGGTGCTTGTGGATTTAAAATTCGTAGAGCTCCCTTCGGGTTGGTATTTTTATTTTTGCATGACCTAAGCCCGTGCCTTATATGTTTAAACATTCCTAGGTCCCTTTTCACAACACCCTTGCCCACTTGCTCCATGTGCCCACCGCACTCTCCTTGAAGGGGTTTCTTCCCTTGATTCTCTATCAAGCCTCGCCCTTTTGCCACATGTTAGAAGCGCGGGCCTTTGAGATCCCTCTCTTCTTTATTTCTCCTCTGAGCTCTGCCCGTGTGCCACATTGCATCATTCCATGGGAAACCTTTTGGTGGTCCCCACAACCAGTGCTCGAATTCAAACTTTTCCATGTGTCTTCTTCGTGGGGATTTTGATTGAAAGGTTGGAAAAAATGAGTATGAAACCTCATATTTTTTCCACATGTCCTAATCAACTCTATGGGTGAGTGACACGTGTTGCTTGGAGAGTTTTTCTACTTCTTCCTTAGGACCACATTCATCATTTGCTGGGGAGCACATCTTGTTCAAAGGCAACTGCGTGCTATGTATCAGAATCTTTCATTTGTAACAGCTTGAGGGGATCATTGTGACAATATCATTGCTTGTACCTGGGAATCTTTTTTAGTTACTAACTCTTTGGCGGTGGGTGATCTATATATACTTCTTCTGCTCTCTCAGAAAGGGTTTAGAAACATCACAAAAAAGAGATTGAAAAGCTCTAAGCCTTTGTATTATTTTCTGATTATTGTATTAGGACTTATAGACTATGCCAATTGTTCGACCTCTCTATTTCTTAGTTAATATAAGACATTATATTGTGCTACTTATTGTACTAAGTAGTTTATCTATACAAATTTTATAATTTCAATAGAAATTTGTTGTTCGAATCATGTCTCAAACTCTTCTTGTTCAATAGATGTATGTAGACGTTATACTATGTTATTTGATTATTTGCTTAGGATTTTCATCTTTGTTTTCTATTGTTCCTAGACATGCAGATTGTTGAACGGGCGCTCAAACCTCCTCCAAAAGGAAGGTTTCCTGTTCCCATATAACTAAATCTTGGCGCATCGCCTTAGGGATTAAAATTTATTTTTTATATCTGCTTCCTTTTCCCATTTTAAACCCTAATTACAGGAGGAGCCAACTTCTTAAAAAACTTGTAGGTTACTCAGTTTAGTGCAATTGGTCCCCCATTAATTGAGTTTCCCATAAGGCTATTTTCCTAACAATTTTAGGCATCAATAGTTATTTTTCTGGCACGCCCGATGGGATTGCATTGGAATGTATCTAAATCTTAAGTGGGTGTATGATCCATAGAATTGTTACTATATCCCAAATTGTGAATAACCCTGGTCTGCTAGTGCCACTGCTAGTAACAATACGAACAAGAACCCATCCAGTGAATGTCCTGATCCCTCCACAAGCCATGTTGCCGATTGCTAACAAAAATTATGTGGCATGTGACGTCAGAAGCCCTCTCATAGCACTAGTAGCACCAACTATTTGGGCCCCAATCCCAACCTCTGCTTTGAAAGTTGTACCAAAATTCACCGGAGAAGGCTCAAAGAGACCATCCTAACATCTGCAAGATGCGGAAGATGTGTGCCTAGTGCATGGTGTGACTATTCAAAATGTAGCACTGAGGATACTTGTAGCCTCTTTCAAAGGCAAGGCCCTTGATTGGTACCGCACTTTGGGAGCCAATACCATCGGTACCTAGGACCGACTCAAAGATCCTTTTTATGAGCAGTTTTCGAATAACGAAGATCGATCCTTGCTATTCTAGCAACTGGTGACCATCAAGCAGGCCCCTCAAGAGGCCATGAACAAATTCAATGCTAGGTTCCACACGACTTGGAAAAGGATCAAGAACATGATCCGCCTGCCTCCTGATTTGGCATTCATGTTCTACTTGAAATCTATCAATGCTGACATCTCAATGATGATTCAGTCTCTTAGTGGGAACACCTTGCTAGACGGGTATAGAATTGTTGTTACAGTAGAGAATAATTTGATTGATGCCAAAAAGCTACCACCTCAGCCTACGATGCCTATATTTGTAGAATTTTTAGCTCCCGGCCTAGAGATAGCTTCAATCAGTGCGCCTGCTCCTCCTCAATCTATGTATGCATATCCAAGCACACCAAAAAATGCTGCTTCTACATCTAACTCTTCAAGGGATGAGATGAGCGATGCCAAGGAGTTGCTGTGGAACATATCAAGTGAAATAACTACCATCAAGCGGAATCAATCCATGCCCCAGAAGCCAACTTACCAAAATTACCAAGGCAGAAGACCTTCCTACCAATAGAACCAACTCCAAGGAGGCTCGCACATGAGTTCACATGCTCAAACAAGTAATCAAATGGTGTCGGTGCCTACTCCATTATGTAGTATCCCACCGAGTTCAAATATAGAGTTAGTAGCGGGACAAAATAATCTCGCCGATGATATCAATCCCTGATGCTTCGCTTGCAATGAAGCACATATGCTCCAAAATTGTTCAAGTGGAAACCTACAACAAAGAGTGGCAGAACAACGCAGTCAAGGTGTTGCGTGAGGATTAGGAGGCTATGCATACGCTTCTCCACAAATGGAAAATGTGGTACTCACCGCGCAAATGCAAGGGATGTCCCTGGAGCAAGAAACATATATAGCTCCTGACCACACCCTCTTCTCATGGATGGAAGAAGAAGAGGCGATGTTTGAAAATGAAGAATCCACGAAAAAGGCCTCACAAGTGCAATCAAATTATAAAACTCGCTCAAAGAGGAGATTCATGGGTGAACCGGTCACTCCACAACCCAAAAGTGTTCTCGACCAAGCTCCTGGTACCTCTGAAATCACACAACAATCTCTGCCCCATAAGGAGATTCTTATAACAAGGTCTAAGGAAAAAAAGTCTTTGAATCTGCTACCATTCAATGTGGTGGAACAACTGAAGAAAGCCTCTATAATGTATCTCTTTAGGATATCTTAGCTATTCCAAAGTAGAAATCATTGGTATAGAAGGCCGTACTGGAAGATGCGAACACATAGCTGACATAGAAACTATCCAAAGGAAAGGACATCAATTCACCATCTCAGGCCAAAGTCCTCACAAACAATGGAGAAGAAGTCTCTATTGAAATTAAAGGTAAGCCTAAATCGAAAGCCTTCTTCTTGACCCTCATTGTGGGTAAGAAATTGTTGCACAATTCTATGATTGAATCTGGTACTAGCACCAGATTCATGCCCAAGCAAATAGCTAAAGCCTTAGGACTTAGCTACGAACCTTGAAATAGAGGGGTTATGCAACTTGATGGTGTGAATGCTCTTCCTAGACCTGCTCAAACATGAACAAACAAGTGATCATTAGTCCAAAAATAAGTAGGAATTAAGAATTCCCTATGAAATTCATCTAAGCATAAGAACATGAAAATAAAGTAGAATTTCAAATAAACTACTAATGAAATACTATTCTAATGCTCAAACTAGCATCCCATAGGGGGATTCATGCTCCTTTGATGTGGAAAGAAGCCCTTTCCTAACCCCTTGATAAGCTTGATGATGGATTTTGTGATGAACAAAGTTTGAAATTGACTATAATCTAGCTAAATTGCTTGAAAATGATGAAAACTATGGAATGAAATTCCTATAGTGATTATGCTCTTAGTTGTGGATCCTCATTGTGAAAATGATGCCTCTATTTATAGAATCCAAGGATTGAAGAATACAGAATGGGGAAGATGTGGGATTAAAAAATTGACCAATGGCATGGTGCCACTTGTCAACATGCTAATGAATCTTGGAGGAGATGTTCTCACACATGTGTGAGCACATCTTAGGAGATGGGATGTGTAAGAATAATATGTGCCAAGGTGGCTTGTGTAAGAGGAGGTGTAAGACCTATTTAAAGCCAAGTTGGCTTGTGTAAGAGAATGTGTAAGAGCTATTTAAAGCCAAGGTGGCTTGTGTGTAAGAGATTTTTAATGCTAAGGTGGCTCAAGAAAGAGGACAAAATTCCTTTGGGGGGAAAAGTCAAATGGGTGAAATATTATAAGAATACGCAATTTTGAAAGAAAATAAGGTAATTAGCAAATCAAATAAATTGTTTTACATGTGCAACTTGGTTAGTTGACCAAGGTTGACTTACCCTAGGGTGGAGTTAAAAGCTAGAGGAATGGGGGATTGGTGTTAGGAGTTAATTAATTTAGGATTAATTAACTTAGATGAAATTAGTTGATTTATGACATTTAATTTAAATGTTTGGGTTTATTTAAATCAAATGAGAGGATATTGGAACATTAGGATTTTAATTAAATAAAATTGATTTATTTAATTAAAAGAAGAACATTAGGAGATGATGAAATAATTTGATAAAGTATATTATCTGATTTTAGGAGGAAAACCAATGAATTCAATTAATTAAATAAAGGTTATTCAATTAATTTGTTAGTGTGGAAATTATTAAGGAAGAATCGATGTTAGTTAATCAGGATCAAGTGCATGATATCGATCAGGATATTTTGAGTGTCTACATTTTGCCCCTCTTTGAAGCAATGTACCTGATGCGTCGGTTCAAAGAATAACACTGGCGAGATCGAAAGTCAATTTTTTTTATGATTTTTTGGATGGCCCACTACTACCCCAGTGAGAAGAATTACGTTGGTATACTACCCCCTCGAGAGATCAGACAAAAAATTGGATTTTTGGGGGATTTCTCAAAAAAAAAAATGACCAGTTGCTCAAAGGGTTTAGAAAGGCTGCAAGATGCTGAAAATATGCCAAAACACAAAAAAAAGATGTGAAACGAGCCTTGGTTGGGAAAAAATGTTGCCGAGGGGATAAAACCCTAGTCACGACAGCTAAATTGGGGGAAAAAATCCTAACTTCCATGCTTAAATAGGCTTAGAGGGGTCACTTTCCATTCATTTGTGCATTCACACTTTAGAAATTCTAGTCATTTGAGCTTTGACCCTTCTAGGAAATGACACAATGAGTGCTTCCCCGAAACATTTCCGAGTGAGTTCTCATGTTCTAGAGACCTCCAGGTGTAGGACCACTGGTATGTGACCCAAACCCAACTTTGAAATTTGAATTTTAAATGCATTTATTATGCGTCAAAGTCCCCAACATCACTATATAGCAATGCACAAAAATCCAATTGGCGATGCTAAAAGGTCAAACAACTCCGCTAGTGAAAATGGTGATGCAGTTCATGATTTGACTTTAGGGTTTAGATTTTCAAATAGGAACGCAAACACAAATGGCAACGCTTTACCCGATTTGAGATTAGGGTTTGTCAATGTCAAAAGTTCAAGGCGATGCTTATGCAAAAGGCAACACTATGATGGATTTAGCATTTCCAAAGAGTCCAATGTCACTATTTGTAGTTTTACAAATGGTGACGCTATTGTAAAAAATAACACATTTCTTGTTCTATGGTCGAAAATTCTAAACAGGGTCAGATCCTTTTATGAATTTTGATGTCGTGCACTTCATGGGTGCAGGAGGTGATCCAACCTATTTTTTCATGCGAGAATAATCCCTCAATTTTGAGTGAACTGGGCACTTTATTTGAGTTATGACAGGAGAATTTGGGGGAGATCGGTCTCTGGTACATAGCCTATGCGCCCGTTGTCCGAACTCACCTAGCGATGATGACTGCATTGTGTGAGAGATGGCACAACGAGACCTTGTCCTTTCACCTTTCGACTGGCGAGGCGACCGTGACATTAGAGAATGTATGGTGGATCCTACGATTGCCGATACATGGCTATCGTGTGATTTATGACATATATTACAGCGTCAATGTGTGTCATGATGTCATGGGGATGGAGGACCTTATACTGACTGAGGGCTAGATTGATTTGGAGTTTTAGAGGGGTCAGGTGCCACTTTTCAGGCTGATCATTGCTATCATTATATCTAGGTTAGTGGATCCAGATTGATGGGGCGGATTTTTCAGTCCAGGATGGGGTTTGGCATGGGAGAGGATGCTGAGGTAGAGGACCCTATTTTCTTGGGGACCACTGATGCTGGCCTCATTGTACCATGATCTACATGATTTTTCATACTGTGATGGTCAAGAGATTGAAACTAAGGTGACATTGCTACATATTTGGGCCTGGAAGCATATTGTCGTGCTCTGATCGGTTGTCACTTTGATTGATACGGATCCCGATGATCTAGTAGTTTAGAGATATGGCAGTGGGATTACCTTGTGACATACTAGACAACTTGGTCTCCCCTACTGGCGCCGCATCCTAGATGATTTGACAACATTTACTTGGTGGCCATGGTTACAGATGCCAGCTTGGTACAATGATGTACAACAGTTGTTTCACACTCGAAAGACTCGACTGATGCAGGGGAGAGAGCATACATTTATAGAGCATTACCTTCTAGATAGGGTGGCCCATCAGTTTGGGAAGGTATAGGATTGACCCAATGATGGATACATTGCCATTTTTTCCAGATCAACCCAAGAGACTTCATGGGGGCGAATGATCCCAACGTCCAATGCAGTTGATTCATTTCACCAGTTGGTTGTTAGGCCATGGGACTATGGTCAAGGGAAAAAATATTTAGGGACTACATGGGCCTATGCTGAGTGGTTCAGACCTCCACTATGGTTGACAGATTTAACAAAAACACTTCCATGGGGGAGACCTCAAGGGAGGAGTGCTCAGAGAGCACAGGTAGGGCCAGATGGATAGGATCCTAGAGCACCACCCAGAAATGGGAAGCCTCCTCAACAACCAAATCAGATGCAGTAGGATCAACCTCCACAACAACCACATCAGCTATAGGATCTACAAATTGAGCAGTTACAGGTATAGATATAGGTGCTCACAGGTGAGAAGGATGAGGCTCACCAACAAGTTCATGCTACTATATTAGAGAGAGATCAGGCCAAGTAGTAGGTCTAGGCCCTCACTACTGAGAGGGATCATGAGCACTAAGAAAGACAGGCTACAAAGCTTCAATTAGCTCAAGAGGTTGGCCATAAACAACAGTTAGAGAGTATGGACACCTCCTCCCAGGGGAGGATCGTATCAACACAGATGTACCGTGAGGCTATTCGGGATTCCGAGTACTACAGGTTTCACTATTGTCAAGCTATACCCGTGACCCTTTGACAACCAAATTATCCTCAACAAATAGGGGCTCGATGGACAACAATCAGCCAGAGAGGCAGGTAGGTGAGGGGAGCAGCCATCAGGGCTAGCATTTTAGTGCTTGATTCTTTTGATATACACTCATAGGCTTTGTTTTCAATAGCGCCGTGGGGTTTGTATCGTGATTGATGTACATACACTTGAGTCAGATTTTGTACCATGATAGTTATGATTTTTTGATATATATATGATATGGGTTCGATTGATTTATGATGTAACTTGTTCAATTTATTTATGCCTTATGTATGGATGTATTTGATGTTTTACGTATATGCAATGTGATTCTATATGGATGCAATGTATAGCCTTTATTTTCATGAGATATTATGTGATTGATGATTATGATACACATACATTTATGGATGTAAATGTTATGGATGCATTTTTTTTTTGTATATTTTCCATGCACTTTGATGATGATGTATGCAGTATGGATGCAAATGTTTATGGTATGAAAATTATTTCTAAGATGCTTAGAATAAAAAATATCTATTATGTCCTAAACGATAATGCAAAAGGGAAGATGTGATATGTTAGGATTTATGAGATGTATGTGATGTTATGATATGTTCCTTTATGATATGCAAATGTTATGGATGTATTTGCTTTTGTAAATGATGTGAATGCAATGTTTTTATATCTTTTGCATGTATGTTTTATGATGATGATGTATGAATATATGGATGCAAATGCTTATGATATGAAATGATTTAAGATACTCAGAATAACAAATCTATATTATTCTTCGTAACTTGAATGATACTATAGAATGTATGATGTGATATGCAGTGAATATGCGAATGGATGCTTTATGATTTGAATATGAGATGTATGTATGCTGATGATTTATGGATGCAGGATGAATGCATTGGTGATGTTTTTGGTTGACTGTCATGATACCATGTTAGCTCAAAGAGAAGAAAGAAGAAATAAGATGATGAAAAGAGGATCCAACAAGTCCATGATCTGCTGAGACTCTATTAGAGATAATGATGAGAGATGATGATGTTTCGCTTATCAAAGATTGGGGATGTAAATAGATTACTTTCCTTATGTTTGATAACACACAAAGATATGGTGCATCAAGGTATAGAGAACTAGGATGACGTTGTATCTAGTGAGATGGACTTTGAATCAACAATCAGATAGGAGTATTCTTGTTCACACCTGACATACAAAAACCTTACTAGGATGTACTTTAGATATTTTGAACATCTCAGACCAAGACATAGAGAGGTAAAACCTAAAAATGTAATAGTCAACAAGCTATCCAAAACACCCTCCATACACACCTAACAAAGAAAGTATTCGCCAAGGTTATATTACAAGAAAATCCAAAGAGCACAATAGACAAAAGATAAAGATCAACTCCCCATTCCTTTGTCTCTAAATCATTTGATTAGACATTAGTGAGAGGTCATTGGAATGAGCGTAATAAGATAAATCATAAGAAAAGATCAAGTAAACAAATAAGCTAATGTTCTTCATACCGCTTGCCAAGACTAAACTATGGTGATGCCTGATGTTGATGTCCATTGTAGGAAGGATACATCGTAGGACATGATGATCAGTTGATGGTAAGACTGAGAGATGATAAGCTATTGATACCCATAGTTGACCAACTTGTTTACCTACTGACCTAGACTTAAGACCTTGATGTTGGAGTGCACACTTTTAACTACTAACCTTGTTTCTGACTGGTTTGCCAAAGGGTGAAAGTGGCGATTGATTTATTATGAGTAGATTCTTATTGTAGGTGAAAGCGAAATGGGGAAAATGAATTTTTTGGGGTTTTTTGAATGTTTTTGGTGTTTTGAAATGTTTTGAGGCTGTTTTTGGTATTTTTGAGATTGTTTTACAAATGTTTTGATTTTCAAAATTTTCCAATGTTTTGGTTTTTCCAAGATTTGACCAAGAACCTAACCTAAAGACCTATCCTAGGGGTCTTAGGGGCTGATTAGAGATTAGCCTTGCCTACGTTATACGTGCAAATACCACGTAGTTTGAGTAGTCACAAACTCGGTTATTGATGAGAAATGAACAAATAGATTGCCGGTTTATTATGACAGACTCCTAAAGGACATACCTAATGTGTCTCGGGGGCACATCGATGATGGCCTTGCCTACGTTCACGCTCAGAGACCCGTAGTTTGACATGATGAATCTATTTTTGACTTTTCTAACTGTTGACCTATTTTTTGATTTTTGATATGATTTGGATGTTTTTGGATTTTCTGATTTTATGACTATTTTTGGATTTTTTGAAGGATGTTATAAATGTTTTTTGGATTTTTTGATGGATTTTATGAATGTTTTTGGATTTTATGATTTTAAGGAAGATCTCAAGAATATACACGAATTCGATCCAAATGTGGGTAAAAGAACATGCCCCCAACATGATGCAATAGACTACTCTGATATAGGTAGGACCAACTGACCTTAGGAATGTGCCAAGTAGTTCTAGGGTGGAACATGATACAAACACATGATCAAGCTATGATGCAGCCACAGATGGGTGTCAGAAGGATCAATGGAATGTGATGGATGATGTAGAACAAGCCATAGAGATCACGGTGGATGAAAAGTGCTTGTTTACACAAGGCACCTATTTTCTAGGTTTTCACCAAGGTACTTGTCCAAAGTGCCACCAAAGTGGTTTTCACTAGAGGATGATTTTTATCTTTACTATTTTTAATCCTTTTTTTTTATTTTTTTTTCTGATTTTTATATTTTTTGATTTTTTGGATTTATACCTCGCAAGCTTAGGCATAAAACTTTTTGACATGGGAGCTGTTGACAGGCTTCTGCAAAAGCTCACCCTTGGGTGTTGAAAATTGGTATGTTCCTAATTTCTAGCTTGCAATGATGATGAAAGGTCCCGACTAGTTGGGTTCAGACTTTCCCTTGCTATCTAGATTCAACACATTTTTATGATTTTCTTTCGTTACAAGCTCACCAACTTGAAAGGACCGATTCCAGATCTTCTTACTATAGCTCCTCTTTAGACGGTTCTAGTAGACTTGTAGGTGGTTTAAAGAATCCATGTGCCACTCATCCAATAGTTCTAGCTTGTTCAATCGTGACACTCGATATTCTTCATCTGTAATGAGATTTTGTAGTGATATTCTTAGGGATGGGAGCTCGATCTTGATAGGGAGGATGGATTCTTATCCACAGACTAGGGAGAATGGGGTTGCACCTATTGGTGTGTGGATACTTATTCGGTAGGCCCATAGGGCAAGGTTTAACTACAAGTGTTATTCATGACCAACTTCGTTGACTATCTTTTTGAGGATTCTTAAGATAGTTTTATTTGTAGCCTCATCTTGGCCATTACCTTGGGGGTAGTATGAAGTAGAAAAGCGATGTTGGATATTGAATTTCTGGCATAGGTCTCGAACATCCTAGTTTTTAAAAGGTGCCATTATCTAAGATAATGGTTTGTGGGACACCATAGCTACATATGAGGTAATTTAGGATGAACTTAGCAATCTGATTTCTGGTAATATAGGTCATAGGAATAGCCTCTACCCACTTTGTGAAGTACTCCATAATAGTGACAATGACCTTATTTCCATTAGATGAGGTGGGGGTGGATTTTCCAATGAGATCGAGCCCCCACTATGAGAAGGGCCAAGGTGTTACAATTAGGTGGAGCTCTTGAGCTGGTGCATGGATGAGGTCCCCATGTTGTTGACATTGCAAGCACTTTTTTAACATATTTGTGAGCTTCCTTCTCCATTGCTGACCAATAGTACCCCATTCTCAGCAGCTTCTTGGACAAGGTCATACCACTCGAATGTGAACCAAAAAAACCATCGCGTACCTCAGTTAAATCAGTCAAAGCTTCCTCAACATTTAGGCATCATAAAAGGGTTCCTTCAATACTCCTATGGTATAGGGTGTCGCCTAAGATAACAAAGCGGGATGACTTCTTAACAAAGGATCTTTTAAGGTTCAGAGTGATATCGGCTTGGAGGACTCCTATTCTTAGGTAGGTGTATACGTCATGATACCATGGGTTACTGGGACCAACGATTTCACACAAAAATTCAGACTCTGGTACGTTGAAAGCTGTAATGAGAAGCTGGTCTACCAGGAATTCATGTTTAAGGACATTACTTGAGATACCCAACAATGATATGATCATTTCCATGGCATCCACCGCTCTATTGTTTGCCCTTGGTATTTGCTCAAATGTGATGTCAATGAAGAATTCCTTGAGGTCTTCCAATAGTTTCTTGTATGGGGTCAATTTTTCATCCTTTTTTTGGTACTCATTGTTGATTTGGTTGATGATTAGTTGAGAGTCTCCATAAAATTTGAGAGCCATGATCTGCCACTGTACTGCTATTTTGAGTCCAATCACAAGGGCTTCATATTTGACAATGTTGTTAGTGCAAGGGAAAGATAACCTGTAGGATTTAGGAATACAATCCCCTTGCGGTGTGATGAAAAAACACCCACTCCCGATCCATGCTGTGTATATGACCCATCAAAATAAACCTTCCAATGATCTGTGACACTAAGGTTGAACACAAACTCATCTAGGAATTTTGAGATAAGCAAGTTCTTTGAATAGATGGGTGCTTCTACTAATTGATCAGCAATCACTTTTCCCTTGATATCTTTTCTTTCCACATATTCGATGTCGTATTTTGAGAGGATCATGACCCACTTAGCCATCCGCCCTGTAAGTGTCACCTTGGAAAGTAAATACTTGAGGGGGTCTATTTTGGTGATGAGTTTAATTTGATGGGCTAACATGTAATGCCTGAATATCTATGAGGCAAACACTATTGCTAGGTAATCCTTTTCAATGAATGTATAATTTAACTCATGCCCTACCATGGTTTGACTAATATAGTATATGGCTCTCTCCTTCCCCATCTCATCATGTTGTGCTAATAGAGCTCCAAGTGTTGTTGTTGTTGTCGATATGTACAAGATTAGTGGATTATTCTAGATTGGTGGCATGAGTACTGGTGGTGTTAGTAAGTATTCTTTGATTTTGTTGAATGCTTGATCACATTTCTTATCCCATTTGTATGCTATCCCCTTGTGGAGTAGATGAGAATAAGGGACAACCTTGTCTACCAACTGCGCTATGAATCTACAGATGAATTGGAGTCTTCCTTGTAAACCCCTTAACTATTTCAATGTCCTTGGCACCTCTATTTCGAGAATTGTTTTAAATTTGGCCGGGTTTATGTCGATCCATCTCATTGATACTATATACCCCAAAAGATTTCCTGATTGTACACCAAAGACACATTTCTTAGGGTTGAGCCTTACCTTGTATTCTTCCAATCTGTCAAAGATGGAGCTTAGTGCCGCTATGTGATCTTGTCACTTTCTTGACTTGACCAGTATGCCATCCACATAGTCTTCTATGGACTTATAGATCATGCCATTAAAAATGAGTCATGGCCCTTTGATATGTGGCTCCAATGTTCTTCAATCCAAACGACATCATATTCCAATAGTATGTACCCCATGGATAGGTAAAGGATTTTTTATGCTGATCATATTTCACTATCATTATTTGATTGTACCCTGAAAACCAATCCATTAATGAAAAAATTTCATGCCCAACTGTTTGATCGACAATCATGTCAATGTTTGGAAGGGGAAAATCATCCTTAGGGCATGCTTTGTTTAGGTCCCTAAATTCAGTGCAGATCCGTATGCCCCCAATGGGTTTAGTGATTGGTACCAAGTTTGAGACCCATTCAAGATAATCAATGGGCCTTATGAAGCCAACATCCAAGAGTTTCTACAACTCAATTTTGACTAACAGTGCGATCTGTGGATGCATCTTCCTTAGTTTCTTCTTTACTGGCTTTGCCTCTGGATATACTTGAAGATGATGAACCATAACCTCTGGATCAAGTCTTGACATATCAACGTAGTTCCATACAAATTTACCTTTCTTTCTCTCATAAATGCAGCTAGAAGTTCATGATCTTTGGTCAAAAGTGATTTTGCATAGAAGGTTATGTGCAACATCTCTTGAGTCCCCAAGTTGATGGGGTTACACTTCTTTTCCAACACTACTGACTTTTCCTGATGAATAACACTAAGGGGAAGATTGAATTCCTCATCCTTTGGCACCTTAGAGAGGGTTTCACCATCAGATACGTCCTTTGTTTTTACTTTTTTTTGGGCTAGAAAGTGCCATAGTGTGGTTTTCACTTAAAGAGCTAGAGATTACTCTTAAATTTTCACTTTTGCAATTGAGGGATTCAATCATTTACCCATAGTATGCATGTTTATCTAGCTCAATGGAAAACCTTGCTTTATGGTCTCCACATGGTATATTATCCCTGAGTCCCATGAATTCTGAGAGAGCCTCATCATTTTTGAATGTGTCTAAAACTGGTGGTCCTCGTTGGTCATAGTCTATTAGATGGAGATAAACTAGCTTTAATTCATGGGTTTGGTTGTTTGACTCAAAAGACATAGTGGAAATCATGAAGATGGAAGAATCCTCAAATAACATGGGTAGGTCAGTGAGGACCCTCATCACATACATTAGTTATATTGAAGGTATAGTTATCTAAGGGTAGACCTATGGATACTGGTAACCGAGGAGGAGCTTTGACTGTCTTAACAGGGGTACCTTTGCCACGTATGGTTATCTTCATATGAGTACATCCAAGGCCAAGATTCTTTATGCGCTTCTCAACAATGATGGGTTCTAATCGGCCATTGCTATTTTTCCTGAGACTTTCATTCTTATTTTAGCCCATGCCAAGCATTAACTATAGTCCGTTGTTATAATTGTCCATTGGAAAGGGATGCACAAGTCTTTCATCTTGGTATAAGAGACTTGATATATCCTTTTTGTCTACCACTTCTCAGCCTAGGTCCCCCCAACTTTTTTACCTGGATGGATCTGCTTTGAAGGTTTGAGATGGTGTGTCACTTGGTTTTGGCTGTCCATGGGACCTAGAAGATTGAGGTAACTCTCCTATTATAAAGGCACTTTTCTTCATCTTGTAGTCTCCACATTCGTTATCTTGGATAATGAATTTGATATCAGAAATGTCAGGAATGGAGGGTGTTTTTTTCCCAGAAGTGGAGGTTAGAGTGGATGGGTCTACATATGGAGTCATAGGGCCTTCATCATTCTTGAGAACATGTGGGATTTTGTAATATTTAGCTTCTAGATTTTTGCAGTAGTAAAAAGGATTGGGGTCACCATGGATGCTGACCTCTTGATTCTGGTAAGGGAACTTGACACATTGATGGAATGTTGATGCTATAGCTTGCATCCCATGAATCTATGGATGCCCTAAGATAATGTTATATGAAAGTTCAAGATCAAGAACTTGGAAAGCGTTTTCCATAATTATGAGTCCTACCAAGATAGGGAGTTGGATGGTGCCTTGAGACAACCTCTCTTGATCATCATATGCCTAGATGGTGATACCTTTTCCTTTTTCAACCATATCTTCAGAGAATCCTAGATACTTTATTAGCTTCAAAGTAGAAATATTCAACCCTACCCCTCCATCCACCAAGACCATTTTGACTTTATTTTTATGGACAAATAATTTGAGATGAAGCACATGATTATGAGATGGTCGGGTTAGAAGATCTTGTTTAGAGAAGGTGAGGAGATGTGGGGTGGTTATGTGTCCTACCATAGCTTGGAACTGGTCTGCATCAAGATCTGTGGGTATAGAAGACGCAACTAGTGTCTTTTCTAGAATTTCCCTATGGGCAGGTGAGATTTTCAACAACTCCATGATGGAGATCTGGGTGGGGGTCTTCTTCAGATGTTCTAAGACATTGTAACCATTGGCCGCTAACTTGGAGTTTGTAGGGGGTGCTCTAGCTTGCATGGATGGTCTAGGGATGGTGATTCTTCCACTTCGTACAATGACTCCACACTCATCTTTGGACCTCATGATATTGATAACATCTACCCACTCATCTAAAGATGTGACAACATGGTCATAAACATGGTTGACGTTGCCATAATTTTTTCCTTTTCCATTGTTGTTTGCTTTATTGTGATCCGACATCAGATTCATGTATATTTTGAGGTCCTGATTTCCAGATGATTGCTCAATGGTGATAGTCTTGTCATCAATAAGATCTTGGATCAGGTTTTTAAGCCTCATCCAACTAGTTGTCATGTGCCCCTTTATCTTATGAAGATTGCAAAGGTGCTTCTCATTATACCATGGTGGTTTAACTTGAGGCTCTTGGTAATTTTCAATGACTAGGAGCATGATGGTGTTGGCTTCAATGAGTTGCTACATGATAGTTTCAATTGATTCCGCAAGCGATGTGTACTTTCACTTTTGGGGATATCTGTTTCTTGTGGATGGTCCACCTTGATCATTAACGTTGTTGACTGTTTGTGGGTTGGTTTGTTGTTGAGATGTGTTGGGTCGAGGGGTGTTTTGGGTGTTATTTTGAGGTTGTTGGTATGTTTTATGTTGTGTGTTTGTCCTTGGAGTACTGACTACAACCTTGGCATCAACAACACCATCATTGGTAACATTTTTGCTTTTTGCCCATTTTCGAGGTTTGTCGTTGTAGCTTGTTGATGGATGATTGTATTGATAAGTGGGTGTCTCCCCTTGTGAAATAAGGGCTCTTTCGATGTTAAGAGCTTTGGGGATGAGCTAATCCTAGGTGGTGATGAACTACATTTTGAGATGGAAGGCTAAGATCCCTTAAAGATTTGAGATGATGTTGTTTTTTTTCTAGCATAGCCCACTTGCTCCTATTGGCCTTGGATCGCCATCATTGCAAGAAGGATGTGAATGTCTCTCTCTTGTTTTTCTTTAGGTTGGACAGATATTCGAAGCTTACGTCCATGCCCATGTCAAATGAATAATTTTGTATGAATGCGTCCACAATTTATTGGAACTTTTTGATTCTAGGAAGAAGATGAGAGAACCATCCATGGATGGGCCAACCAAAATTTTGGGGAAGATCCTGATTGGATAAGATTCATCATAGGAAACTTCCATGTAGTGTACGTGGAATTCCTTGATGTGATCTTCAAGATTTCTGGTTTCATGATACTTGTCGAATTTTGGTATCTCAAAACCTGGTGGGAACAACTTCATCACAATGCTTCTATCGAATGGATAAGGGCATAAATTCCCTTGTGATTTTGTGGTTTTCCCTGATTGGATGTCCAACACTTGTTGTGAGATATTTTTGATTTGAGTGGACAATTTATTTTGCGGATTAGGTGGTGGAATGAACATGTTTTGAGCAGATGTTGTGGCTTGTATGATGGGTGGGGTGACTTACAAACTTGGTGGTGTGTTCGTGGGAGTTTGTTGTAAAATTTTCTATGCAATTAATGCTTGTTGATATGCTTGTAGTTGTTGTTGTGCCAACAATACTTGTTGTTGGTCTTGTTCCAATAATGCTTGCTATTGGGTTGCTTGTTGTTGGGCTTGGTATTGCTGCAAAGCTTGTTGGTAAGCCTATTGCTATAACAGGGCTTGTGCTTGAGATTTATGTGCTTGATATTGAGCTTGGGCTTGCGCTTGGAATTGTGCTTGTTCTTGTGCAGCTTGAGCAGCTTGTGTGGCTTGCGAAGCTTGTGCGACTTGTTGGGCTTGTTGTTGCTGTAACAATGCTTGTGCTTGTGCTTGGGTGACCTGTTGGGCTTGTTGTGTGGTTGGTTGTGTTTGTGCTTGTTGTGTGGCTTGCTGCATAGTTTGTGCATCTTGTTGGGATTGGATTTTGATAGTCTTGCTAGGTACCTTGCACCGTAATGCTGTATTGGTTTTCCATGTTTGGATTTGGTGGTGGAGGTTAGAAGGTTGAAGATTCAGGTGAAGAATATCTTGATGATTTGGAAGCTAACTTTATGAGGAAGACAAAAAAAGGGCACTAGTAAGTACAAAGGTAAATTACCTTTCAAATGTTTTAGTTGTGGTTATAAAGGTCATTATGCTTCTAGATGTCCAAAAAGAGCTCTAAATGATAAGAACAAGGAAAATAAAGGAAAGATGATTAAGAAAGCTTACTATGTGAAAGAGGATGTTGGTATTTATGATGATGAATCTAATTATGGAGATTTTGATGATAATGAATGTATGTTTTGGATATAAAATAAGAATCTAGTTCTACTAACCTTGAAAGTTTGGTGAAGGAAAGTATTCCGGAGATAAAGGATAAGGTTGAAGGTACTTTGGTATTTTCTTTTCATGTCAAAGAGGATAAGAATTGTTGGGTTGTTGACACTGGCTACTCTAATCATATGATCAGAGACAAAATTAAGTTTGTTAAACTTGAAAAGTATGATGGATTATTAGTTAAATTTGGAAATGATTCAGGAGCTAAGATTTGTTGAATATGTTATGTAACTATGGATTTTCCCGCAAAATTAAAAGGTTAGTATATCACATGCAAATACATAAATCCACAATATTCAATGAAATGCAAAGGAATAAATAAAGAACAAAAGGAGAGATCTCACCCAAGTCCTTCATCCTCCATGGCTGACTTCCATTTTACCTTCTAGCTTGCTGAAATGTGAAGTGTTTCCCTTAGACTTTGATGAGCGAATCTATATTATTGCCTAGTCCTAATCAAAGTGTTGAAGGATTTAAGCTACTATGCAAGAGAATGTAGAATCTTATATGCAAAGTAAAATGGATAAATGATGAGAAGATATTAAGCTCAAGAAGATGTAAATAACTTTCAAGATATTAAGAGATGTCAAAATAAGGACAAAATTGGCATTTTATATAAAATGCAATTTTGGATGGATGGCTAAGATTAAAGATTGAGAAATTCCCTAGAATCAATGGTCAAGATTCAAAATGGCAACTCTCAATTAGGGTTAGGGTAAGATTTCAAAATGAGTGGACAAGATTTAATTTAAGAAATTAAATCAAGAATGGAGAATAGGTGTGATAGTGAAATGAAAATTAGTAAAATCAAGAAGATCAAGTTTGAACAAGAAGATGATATTTAGAAAATCAATAATTTTAGCAATTACTTGATTTATAGAAGAATATTACCATTTTGAATTAAAAATAATTCAAAATATGGATTTATCGTGATAGTAAATAATTTATTTTGAGACTATTTACTAAAAGAAGTGGCAGTTAACCATGTGAGACCCTTTTAAATAAATTTTTTTATTTAAAATGAGGGAAATGTCAAATAAGGCAATTAAATAATTAAAAATAATTATTTAATTTAGAGAATGGGCCCAATAATTAAATAATTAAATAAATCTATTTAATTATAAGAAGAGTTAAGAATTAGTGACATATTAAATAAATAAATAAGATATATTTATTTAATAATTAGGAAGACATAAATGGCAAAGATTAATTAAATAAATTGAGAAATTTATTTAATTACGAGAAGACTTTAGATAGTTACTGACACATTAAATAAATAAATAAAATCTATTTATTTAATAATCATGAAGAATAAAAAGACATGAATTAATTAAATAATTACGAATTATTTAATTAATAGTCAAAGGTGGGCCACAAACATAATTAAAATGTCATAATTATGCTAGGACAAAAGTGGTAAAATAGAGTTTGTAGGCCTAGGTCATTTTTATGTGTCTACATTTTCCCCCTCTTTGTCATAATGCAGTTTATCGCGTTATGGCAAAGAAAAAAAGTCAAGAATATGCCCTAGTGAAGGTATGGAGTGCCTATTCCCCCTCGGGAAAAAAATTGTGTTTTGGCTCGGGGTCTGAAAAATTTGGAAAGTGTCTTGATTACTCAATTTGATGACCAAAAAAACAACGATGCGATCGGTTTCAAAAACGGAGGACGTTAAGCCAACGAAAATTCCAGTCAAAGGCAGTCAAATGAGCCTCCAGTACAAACCCCTCAAGTCAAACCCTAATTCTCAACCAATAAATAAATTGAAAAAGCTAAACCAAGTGTCATTTTCACATTTTCTATTCAAAAATTTGGAGATTAGAGCGCGAGGAGAAGATGGTGATTCCCATGAAAGACCACCATGGCTACTACATGCGGACATTTCGATGACCCGAGGGCGCAGAGGCATGGGTAAGTACCCTATCTAAATTTTAATTTTTTTGTTTTCCGTGCATTTATTAGGGTTTAGGAGATAATTGAAAATGCGTTGTGACACAAATAGCATCGCGTAAACCACAAACGCCTTCCTGCTCGATGCACTTGATTGCATCATGACACAAGTGCAATGGATGAGTAGGTTTAGGTTTAAAAGTGTGCAAGTGATAGGGAAAATGATGCATGAGTCAAAATGCAACATAAACGAGGTGATGAGCGACACAAGTGCGATATTGCGACACAACCACCTCGCCAAATGATGCAATTGTTATAAAATGATGCAATTGCCACATGTATGCCTTGCATAACCGCCCCATCTTTTTCATTGGTCAAAATGGGTCCCCCTCTTATATTTTCTATCCTTGGTTGTTTTTCAACAAAGTTTGGAGTTGTTCTTTCTTCTAACACTTTGTTTTATTTTGTTCTGTCAGAGCCGGAATTGGAATTGAATCTGGATTTGAAACTTGTTTTCAGTTTCATTCCCTGAATCCTTCCCGATTCTAATCTCTCTCATCTCTTTGGTCTGTCTTGTTTTCCTTTTGCGAAACCCAAGCCGGAATGGATATTAAGTTTGGGATTTATACAAAGTTCCAAACTTGTTTCCATCCCGCCTCTGCCTTCGCCTTTCTAGTTTGTTTGTTTGGACTTGGGATCAATGTTGTTTACCTTGTTTCGATCTCGGTGTCTTCTTTTTGGTTATTTCTTTCCTTTTCTCTGTTGTTGGCGGAATCGGAACCTGAACCAAACTCGGAACTTGGACAAAGTTTCCAAACCTGGTTCTCATTCCATTTGCGCTCTTTCCTTCCTTGTTGTTGTCTGACTTTACTTCGGTTGTGTTGTGCAGTTTTTGCACACATGCCCCACTGAAAGTAGGGACCCTCTTTTTTTCTCTTTTGGCTTTCGCTTTTGGTGTCTTGGCCCTTCTTTTTTAGAGTTTTGCTTGCTTGGGAATGTGCTTTGATCTTCATCCTGCCAGTTGGAATGGCCCACTTGTGATTTATATTGAAAACCTTAAGTTTTGGGCTCATTCCGGGTTTTTCATTGTTTTCAGGAAAATCCGCCCTGGCCGAACTTTCCCAGTTTCCTTTCGGTGCTTGGTAACAACTGCTTTTTGTTGGAATCTAGGGAAATTTGTCATGTCTGTATTTTTCCAATGTCTGTTGCTCTGTTGGATTCCCTGATTTGGTCTAGGTTGTCTTGTCGATCACATTAATGGTGATTGCACAACTTTTTGGGGCGATGTTATATTGAGTTATGGGAAGTGATTTTCCATTTGAGTTTGATTATTTTATTGCCATTTGAGTTTGGAGTACTTGAGCTTGAGGTGTGTTGCTGGATTGGGCGTTTGGAAGTGACTTCGAGTGTTGCGTTCGGATTTCCTAAGCACCATTCATGTTTTGCTCATGCTTGAGGTTTATTGCCAGCTTCCTTGGTCTCATTTTCTCTATTCTCATGGTATGTGAATGCTTCTCTCTCTTTTGATTTGGATTGCTTTGTTGTGTGTGCTTTCATGCTATTCATTTCTATGTTCTTGTTGAACGTGCATGTTTCCTAGGTGTTTGGGGGTCCATGTCTTTCCATTCTGTTTGGGTTCCATTCCTAGGTGTTTGCTTTGGGTTTGTCTTTCATTGTTGTCTTGGGGCTTGCTTGCATTTGCCATAAATTTTCTATCCTTGTGGGCAAGAAAGTTGTGCCTGAGTTGTTCTGTGCTTTCATGGTGGAAGGTTTAGGGTTCTTGACCTAGGGCATAGCCAATCCCTCTCAATTTGGGAGATGAGTTTTGAATTGAAGTTTGATCCATTCAAGGTTTAGGTCAAGTCATTGTTGGGCTCCAGGTTCTTAGTTTGTGATCGTTCGATATATTTGGGTGAGGATGAGAGAAACATAGGTGTTCGGGTTTTTGGTGTCTTCGTGGAATTTCGTCTCTGTCAGATTTCCCCGAGTTTTCCCGTTTCCTCTTTGTTCTTCATAATTTTCTTTTATTCAGACTTTTACTTCTCGCGGATTTTCGCCTCCTCTAGATTTTCCCGGTGTCCGTGGCCTGGTCATTCTACCGAATTTGTGCTTTGGTGGAAAAATTGTATTAATTTCACTAGAATCCGCACCCTTGGGATTTTCTTGAGTATTCTGCACCTTCTTCATTTTCCCGGTTTGTTGAAACTATTGCCACTTTCGAGGATTTTCATCTAAGATAGATTTTTTCGAAGTTTTGTGGGAATGAAGAATTTGATGATTATATAAGAATATACTTGATGATGATGCATTTGATGATTAAATGAACTTATGCTAAGTGTTCTCAAATCATTCCTTGGTTATATTGATTTATTGAAATTATTATTTGGATGTTTCTATGCCTATTTCGTTGGATTCCGCCTGGTCCGAATTTCCCCGAAATTCCTCTCTAGTCTGGATTCCGCGAAGGGGGCTAAATCCTAAACTTTGGGATATTTGGTTTTGACACTTATTGTTTATCTTGGATCTTATTTTGTTGTTTTTACTTGTTTTCAGGAAGGATCAGGACAAGCCGTTGTTGGGCAAAGCAAGGGAAAGACAATGGATCCAAGTGTTGAAGGTTCTGCTATCTCCAAGGTAGAGAAAGTAAAGATGGATATAAAGAGTAAGATTCGTGAGAGTAGATTGACTTCTGTCTGGTTAGGGATTACTGATACCAATGAGTGTATGTGGGACTATGAGGAGTTCAAGGCTGGAATGACAGTACAAAACCTCCCTTTGTTGGCTAGAAGAACATTGGAGTCTGGGTTGGCACATGTGGCCAAATTTCCCTCTACGGTGCAATGTTATGAGTTGGTACTTGAGTGTGCCAGGAATTATGACAGGGGAACACAAAGGATAATTGGTCCTCAGGGAAGGGTTGTTGCAAACTTTGACCCTATGTCCATTGCTCAAACTTTTGATATGCTTGATAGGTCACATGTGGTGGCCTTTGATATGGATGCAACCAAGAAATACTATGAGGATAATGTTGTTAAATCCCAGCAGGTAATCAACTCTTGGTTGGAGAAGCCTAAGTCTCACTTCTCCAAGCTACCTAAATAGCTATTCAGACTCAAATTTAGGAGGGAGTACTATGATGCCATCACTCTCCTCAGTAGGTTGGAAGGGTTGAGGAATGTAGGAGTATTTGAAAGATGGATGTTTAATGTTATTTCTCGGATGGAGCAAGGTATAGACTACCACTGGACAGGTTCTATAAGTGCAGTGATCCATGAGCAAATGTGCAATGTCTTGCAGACCAAAACCTTCACCATGACTTCCTATCTGGTGTATGCACTTGCAAGATTTCACCCATACAAAGGGTTGAGCACCAGAGGTGTATTTGGGTAGGATGCAATCTATGAGGTGTATCAACAACTTCACCTGGGAGGAGGAAGCTATAGAAGGGTGAATGATGCATTCACCATGTATATTACTAGGTTGTTGCAGGGTGTTGAACATGTTAGAATTTCAGACAAGGCCAAAGAGTTGATCAGAAGGTTTGGGGCCTAGTTCATTCAGTTCCCCACCTTCTCTTACATAAGAATTGATGGTTGTCAAAGGGCCCCCTACAGACTTCCAAGGTATCCAATAGACTATATCATACTGTTGGAAGTCACAAGGCAGATTTGTGACTTCGATGTGATTGTGAAGGGAGAGAAACATAAAACAGGGTTTGGAAATGACTTCCCATTGAAGATAGGCACCAATGAGGTATGCCCTTCCATCCAGTCAACCCATGCTTTTGAGGAGGAGATGAGTAATTTTGGTCTCTTCTTCCATTCCAAGAGGGCAAGGTTTGATATCACTGGTGAGGCACAAAAGAAGGCTAGCAGGGAATATAGTCACAAGGACAACATTAAGGACTATTGGGCTAACCTTGGCAATGAGTTTGATGTTAGAAAGAATAAATTCTCCAAGCTGCCAGTGGATCTAGTGAGGTTATATTACATAAAGGCAATTCTTGATCAAGTTGAAGAAGATGGGAATCTGATTCAGGGTCACATCTTTGAGGTTGTGAAGGACAAACCAGTTGGAGAGATTGACTGGTTGGAAGATGAAAAGACAGAGTTGGAGCAGGTTATGACTCCAGTGATCAAATATACCAAAATGTGGCTTAAGCATAAAATGCTAGAGTTGGAAAGTGAAGGTGTGCAATGAGCCTATGATTTAATGGGAGACTTGGAGTCTCATTCTGCTTTCGAGGAATCACATGACTAGGATCCTAAAGGTAAGGCCAAGGTGGATTCTCCCTTCAAGATCAAAGTTAGGGATGTTAAAATTGAAGAGGTAGCAGAGGCAGGAAAACAAAGGAGGCCCATTTCCAATAAGAGAAGGCATGTTTCAAAGAGAAAAGGGGTCGAGAAAGATGAGGAGGAAAAGGAAGAAGTGGATTCCACTGCTCCTTTGACCAAAAGAAGAAGACTTGTGAAGTTGTCATAGAAGGAAAAATAAACTTCCAAGGTTGATAAGGAAGTTGAGCCACCTATGGTAGAGGTAGAAAGTTCAAGGGAGAAAACACAGGTATACATGAGGAGGTCAAGGACTCCTTCCCCAAAAGATGTTGCAATAAAAGGAGATGTTCCTGTGACTACTCCTATCATTGAACAAGAGAACATTCCCCTTCCTCAAGAGATTGGTAGTGTGCCAGAAGAGCCAAAGAAGGATGAAGATCCTAAGGACTTGGGAGAGGAAGAATTCCAGGAAGGAGACCTCTACAATGCGGAGGTAGAAATTGAAAAAGTAATACAGTATCCCTTGGTGGCTTATGCAGATTCACGTGCAGAGGATCAGGAGGGAAAATCCCCTCAAAAGGAAGAGATACTGGTCAGGATTCCCTCACCAGTGCAATACAAAGTAGAGGAGCAATCTCAGCATAAGGAGGATTCAGCTAGGTATATCCCTATAGAGCCAAATATTGAGAAGGATTTACCTAGTGTTCATCAAGAACAGGATAAGCAAGATAAGGTGCAGACTGGATCCACTATTTTAGGATGGATGGATAGGGAACTGAAGAGAAAATTGGTAATAGTGGAGGACACTCCTCCCAATTGGGATGACCTAATGGCTCACATTGGGAAAGGAAAGATAAAGAAGAAAGCTAAGGTCATCTCCAAAATTGAAAGAGATGGATTAGGCAACAGAGTGGCCCATATTTCTACTCCTGCTTCCAATAAGGATAGAGATGGGGTGACTGCAGAGGACTATCATGTGCAGATCATTGATTTAGGGCATGCTTCTATAGAGCAAGATATTGAGGAGTGTGAAGGCTCTAGTGCTGTAATTGTTGGTAGAGTGAGGAAGGAGGTACAAACCAAGCATGAGTTGGAAAAGGAGATTGAGAAATTAAGGAGGTATTTGCAGGAGTTGATGAAGCCCTTGCAGTCCATTAGCTCTTCATCCTCTATTGCACGTTTCTTGCCTCAAGAGACAATCTTCGAGCTTGAAAAGATGAAAGGCACCACACATGCCATAGTTGGTTGGTTGCAGGGAGTTCACACCAAAGGAGATGGTACCATCAAGGACATCTTGTCAACTTCAGGGGATTCCATGAGGTTAGTGGATTGGCTAAAGGTTGTGCTAGCCCAGGACAAGGAGGACATTAATCTCTTGCTGCAGAAAACAAGGACAATTATGGAACACATTGAAGATCAACTGGTGAAGAGTGGGGTTCTCCCTTTCTCAAGGGTTTCAGAGCCTTGGGAATGGTTTGAGATCTTGTAGATGAGGCAAAGGGCCTTGAAGAAGATACATAAACAAGGGAAGAAGATTGAGGACACCTTGACTAGCATTTATGAAAGGTGTATCTCTTTCTTTGAAATCATGATAGGGAGAAAGAAGTTCACCCAAAAACATCTAAGTTTGGAACAAATAAGGGAATGGTGGAGAGATGTCTACTCTCCAATTAGTGAAGGTCCAGTCACTGAGCATCAGCTAGATGATGTTGCAACCTACATTGCAGTTATTGACAGGTATCTAACAAATAGGGCTGATTGGGATGGTACAGTAAGGAAAGCAAGAGATGACATCAAGTCTCTTGAGAGGAAAGTTAGGGTTTTGCCTGTTCCACCTATTCCCAAATTGGATAGAGTATTGCTGGCAGTGCATGGTGAAGTCGAGTGTGCCAAAGACAAGGATGGGAAGTAGTTATATAGGGCTACATCAAAGTTTGTGCTTCCCATTATTCACATGCATTGGATCGAGTTTTTGAGACCCTAGGCCGACTTGGATGAAATTGGTGCAATTGCACATTTCATGTTGTATCCGAATATCTTTTGAGGCCAACCTATTGTATGGCATTTATTATTGTAAACCCTTATTTGGGCCGACCTATGTTGGGGACGTTCTCTATAAATTGGGCATGATGCCTCATTTGTAAGATATATAGAGTAGCATAGAGGAATAAAATAGTGGAAAAGTTAGAATATTTCATATTTGAGCAAATTAGGGTTTATATTCAAGCAAGTGTTGTAACAAAAGACTGGAATTATTGCCATTTTGGATGATTTAATATAAGAAAGGATATTGTGATTTGGTATCTCTCTTGTGTTGATTTTTATCTAGCATGGTTCTTCTTATTCTATCTTTAAAATTGCTTAAGTTTATTGTTAGAAGGTTTCATGATGCTTAGGGTTTCATGTTTGAAATGTTTGCAGCGATCCCTAGTCCATACTTTTTGCAGTTAGTTGATTATTAGCTGCTTTGCAAAGTTAGCTTGGACTTAAAATTGTGCTTAGTTCAATTATGAATGTTTGTTCATCTCAATTTCAATAGGGTTGTTTTGAATGAATATGCATGATTTGAGAATATTTAACACCTTAGAAGATTGCACTATTCCTGTAAGATTGCAGATTTATCTGGGTCAAACGTAAAGTAGTTTATGAGGGATTGGTCCATTTTGAGCATCTTATCTGTTGCATTGTCAATCTTAGGGTTAGAACTAGTCTTAGAATTATCTATGGAACCTTTATCTTTTGCTATTTCTTTATTATCTGGGTTAAATTCAGGGTTTGAAGTATCAACTTATTGCTAGATCTGATAAATTTGAGTCCAGTGTTTGCTTGTAGTAAGGTCCCTTTGTGATTACCAGCATTTTCACATTATCTTTGAGTTGTTTTTATTTTCATTGTCAAGACCTGACATTAGAGACCTTGGGGTTATCTCTTTTTCCATAGACATTTATCTTTCAAGAGAGATAGGATATCATATTCTCTCTGAGTTGTTGCTGTGCTGAAAACACCATCAATAGGTCGCGCAATATTTTTGTGCTTGTTCCCGTCGTGATTCTGTGTCCAACCTATCGCATTACTAGCATTAATTACATTTACCTCCCACGTATGAAATTGGATTTTTAACCTTAATTAAGGTTAATGCATTGGTTATTATTATTGTTTAACAAGTAATATTGAACCAGAGTTGAGGTAGAGAATTTGGGAGCATGATTCAATCGAAGATCAAGCATTTTGCGTGCGAATTTGCATCAAAGGCCAGCCTGTTCAATTTATTTTCGAGGTATGGTTTTTGTTCTTTGTTCTCTTTGTTTGGTCTGTCATTCTTCATGGGGTTCGTGACTCTTTTCGTTCGAATCCTTGCTTGTTTACTTTGCTTTTGTTTTGTTTCCTTTGTCTTCGATTCTTTCTCTGTTTTTGTTTTATTTAATTGTCTGTCATTTTCTCATTTGTTTTTACTTTGCAACAGTCATTTTTGCATTTTCTTTGCTCTTGTACCATTGTGCCCTAGGTTTTTGGGGTGTCGATCATCTGCTACATGGTTTTATGGTGTTCTTCAATCCGTTACTTTACCTTCTAGTCCTTTTGTGTGTCGACTTGTTGATTTCGAGTAGGGTTAAGTTGTGCCCTAATTGTTTAAGTCAAAGGTTTTTAATAAACTAGGATTTTGCATGTCTCTGTTAGTTTTAAAATTCTGCCCTAGTTTTTGTGTTTCCCCTCAGTCGTATGGGGGATGGTTTAGTATTGTTATTTTAAGGCTCCTTGGCTTGTCAGGTGACCTCATTTTTGGGCCATAATGTCATTCATTCTACTGTCAAAATTTTTGATGATGTTGAGTTTGTTTTAACCAAAGTCAAATCCAGGATTAGTTCTATTCTCAAACCTTTGTTTACAATAGATGTTGGATCCATCTTTGAGCCCACTTTCAATAAATTATAAATTATCAAAATATATTTCACTCTGTCAGAAGTGGAGGTAGATCGAGATATAAATTTGAAACTTCTTCATTGTACCAAGTCTGATTTCCATTTCGATCTCGGTCCCGATTACCATTCTGACTCCGTCTCTAATCTTGCTATATGGTTTCTTGTGAGTTTAATGTCCATTGCGGTCTCGACCCCGACAATGCTTTAAAATATTTCTAGGGATGTCTTATGCCTGGTCCCACCTTTGGTGTATATGAAAGGTGAGATCTTTGACCTGGCTTTTCATAATTCTTGTGGATCTAATATTGGGTTTTGTTGGAGAAATTAAAAGATGTCAGGAGCATTGGGTGCGGCTTCTCAAAGGAGTCAACCTGTAGAGACTTCAAAACCAGGAGCAAAGCCTAAAAAGGTTAAGCCAGTACAACTCCCTTATACCTTGAGGTATAATCATCAGGGTCTTGCCATCACTGCTAGTAAAGTGGATTCTGATTGGGTGGACATAAGTGATACCAACTTGGGTCCATTCAATTGTGAGGAATTGTACTCAGAAACATTTTTTGAAGAGGTAACAGGGAGGACCCAAAGAATAGTTGAATCTGGCTTGGTTCATATTACTATATTTCCTCTGTCAATCCAATGTCCTGAATTAATAATGATAGCAATTGCAGCCTATAATCCTGCTACTAGACAGTGTATGGATTCGCAGGGTAATGTCATCATTGATCTAGCTCCTCAAATGTTTTAGTTCATGTTCAATGTGCCCACTCCAAAGAATCCTAGGCAACTCAATGAGGCAGAGGCCTTAAAAATATATAGTAATCATAAGGAAGCCAAAAAAACTCATTTGAATAAGAAATGGATGAGAACTGAGAAAAAGTCTCTAGTTAAGCTTCCAGATCAGCCTAAAAGGGAAGAATTCTACAAGGAGATTGGGGACATTATAATGATTCTATCCAAAGTGTTTGGGAAAAGGGATGCTCTTCACTTTAAAGAATGGATGTTTTCATTCATTCAGAAAATCCTAGATGGCAGGAAATAATTTGATTAGCCCATGATTGTGTCTAAAAGCATACACAACCAAATGATTAGAGTGAGAGAAACCAAGAGTTTCTTCATGACCTCTTATGTCATTTATGTAGCAGCAAGAAGAGGCATTTTTCCAAGTTTAAACAGAGTGGGGATTTTGGGAGATTTGATGGAAAAAATAAGGTGTGGAATCATTATGATCAGCTCACCTTGTTGACTTCTCAACTACACTACAAAAGGGTTAATGATCCATTTTTTATATGCCATTATTAACTAGCTTACAGGAGATGCAGGATATAGATTGAGCCAGGAGGCCATGGCATTCATCACAGAGTGGGGATATTGGTTTATCCAATACCCCAAGTTTACTTATTTCAGGCTAGTTGGATTTGATGGTCACCCTCACCTACTCCCTAGATGTTGCAACAATAGGATTGTTTTAATGGAGTTCGTTTATCAAGCTTTGGGGGTTAATTCTAAATTTGGTATAAAGCATAAGCTTGGTTGTCATAAGTTCTCCATGAAGTTGGGTGAATATAGTTGTCCACACCTTGTAGGAGCTAAGGTTTTTTGGAATGAATTGATGCATCTAAAGTTGGGCTTGTACACTTCTAGGAAGCACTTTGATCCAATGAAGAAGATGAACACTTTGCTTGCTTCTATTTTTTATAAACACTTCAATCTATTGGAGCACTTTTGGAGTGATCTTCAAGATGAGTATGACTTAAGGAAAAGAAATTATGAAAGGTTTCCTATCCCACTCATGGTGGAGTATGGGGTCAAGGTGGACATTCCTGAAACATTATCAAATGATGGGGTGGTTTTTGATCCCCAATATGAGGTGCAAAATATAGGTACCAAGAACTTGGATCCTGTAGATTGGGGTGCAAAGGAGACCATAGATATTAAACAGATAGCAAGGCCAATGTTGGATAGAATCATCCAATGGGTCGTGCTAAGAACCAAGAAGCCTGGGGGTCAAAATTCCAAGAAAAGGAAAGGTGCAGGTACAAATCAAGGGTATAAGAGGATGAAAAGAAGAATGTCTCCTAAGGAACCCTTCGAATTCTTCCCTCCTGATATAGAGGAATTTGAAATTTAAGTTTTGGCTCAAGATCTACCTGAAGCACATGAAGAAGAAGTCCCAACAGGACCTAGGGCCTCAACATCATTTGTAGGTGAGTCATCTACTCAACCCCCTCCTACAGAGCGGCCAAGTGGAGAAATGCCTAGGAAAAATCTTCATAAGGAAGCTGAAACTTTAATGGGAAAGGGTCTTGAGGTTGAAATCCATGATGTAGAGATAGACTCTGAGGATACTCTATCGGATAAGGAGACACTGGAGGAGATGCCTCTTGATGAAATTGAGGATTTAGGAATTGAGCATGTTTTGACAGAGGAGGACCAATGGACATTGTTTGAAGAAGATAAGAGAGAATTAGATGAAAGGCACAAGCTGATGCATTGCAGAAACAATAGGAAATGGATGCAAAGGCACAAGTTGATGCATTACTCCAGCAATAGCAATTAGAGTCCAAAAAGAAAGTTGATGAGTTGTCCAAGCAGCAACAACAAAAGGAGTAGGAGCTCAGAGTAAAGGAGGAGAATGAAAAGTTAGAAATGTCCTAAAAGATCCATGATCTTGAAGAAGAGAAGGCTAGACTTAGAAGAGAAAGGGAAGCCCTTGAGGCTAAATTTAAAATTGTTGAAGAGGCCTATAAGAAAAGGGAGGAAGAAGAATTCTTGCAAAAGGAAAAGGATGTTGAAGAGCTTGCTAAGTAACAACAAAAGGAAAAGGAAGCATGGGACAAGCTCAAATACTTGGAGAGAGAGAGAGATAAATTTCTTGAAGAAAAGAGGTTAGAGGAAGAACTTTTGAAAAAGGAACGAGAAGATAAAAGGTTGTAGGAGCAGAAGGATAAGGAAGAGGCCGAGAGGGTTTCACAAGAGAATGCAAAAAAGGAACAACAAAATGTGTAGGAGGTTCATTCTCAACCTAAAGCTACTTTATTGCAGCCATTATCTTTTACCACTGCTGCCTCTTCCTCTACAATGATGGCTACCGCTCCTTGTGATCCTACATGGTTAAAGCTGGATCTTGAGAAGAAGAAGATAGCTCCACCATAGCCTCTTAATTGGGAAGAAATGATGAAGGAGATAGAAAAGGAAAGACCTAAGAAAAAGGCTAGGGTTCTTCATTCCACAAGGCTCACGGAGGCAGGAGAGATCATTGTTGAATGTGCAATTTCGGTGGTGGACAAGTATAGGCAAGATATGCAAGTGATTGATTATCAATTGGGCATAGTCAACTTAGGGAGGCCTACAAGGAATCAACAAATGAATCTTATTGATGTTGTAGCTTCCTCCACAAAGTCCAGGATGATCAAGGATAAACATAGAAAGGATGAGTTTAAGGCTCAATTGGATCAATTGCATAGTTTCTTAAGAGATGTTTCCACTCCCAGGTCCCAACAAGCTGATGCCTTGGAAACTCTAGTCTTACTCAGCAAAAGAGAAGTTTATGATTTAGTACAAATGAGTAGTAAGTAAGAGATGCTAGATAGATGGATTGACAAGCTTAATCAGGAAGTGGGTGAAGTGCTGGTAAACAGTTTTGAAATCCATAAAACAACACTTGATTTGATAGAAGAAATGGGTCATCATACTGAAACTCTAGGAGAATAGGAGGAAGAATATAGGGGGTATGTTCAGAAGATGAAAGATATCAGTAAGTTGCCAAAATCAACTCTTCTAGAGCAAGCAATCCTCGAAGAAGATAATGCAGATTTCTTGGAAAATGCCTCAAGCATAATCTAGTTTAGGTCTGACTTCATATATATACATAGGAATTAAATTCAATATGCTAGTAAAAACTTGAATGAGAAGCTTGATGAATTAGAAGTTGTAGTAGCTATTTTATTCAATGTAGACATACCGATTAAAGAAGGCATGCCTTTGGATCAATTGAAGGAGAAATGGAAAAATAGATTCCAGGAGGTCATGCAGAAAGAAGATGATGGAGAGGATTTATTATTGGATAGACTAATGGATATTAAAGAGGAGGTAAAAGCTATTAGGAGGGAGTTGACCAAATTGAAAGATATGTAGGAATTTTCCTCAGTAGAGTTGAAAAGAATAAAATTTGAAGATAGTTGGATCGATGGACCTGATGTGGACATCCTTCAACAAGTTTTCTCCAGTTATGATGAATATATTCTTGAGGAAACAACACAGGATTGAGTTGGTATCAAAATGTTCTATTTTGGGCACATGACTTCCCCTTTTCTCTCCTACTTTATAGGGCAATCAACTTTTGAACTGAAGATCAGCCAGTCTAGTTTCTTGATGTAGTTTTGGCTCCTTGATTAGTGGATCTCAATTTTTGATTGAGAGGAATTTATGCATAGCATGTCTATATGTACTTTTGAGCTCCATGTAAAGGTTGGCTGATTGAAGTAGAATTAGCCACCTGATGATAGCGGATAGGATTTTATAGCTTTGAGCAAAGATACTTTTTTAAGTTCATGTTTAATTTAGATGCACTTTTTATATAGATTTATGTTGGAGTTGAACTTATTGGATGAGGTTAATGAACCATAATCGGTTTGTATGCCAGTGAGTTTTTTGTGCATAAATGATTCTTATTTGATGCGAATCAATAGGGGAAACCATGTTTTAAAGATTATTTCATTAACTTGTCTATGAATAGAATTATTATATGTCTATTGATCTATATTATTGGCAACGAATGAGGATTTTATTTGGAATCTTGTATTATTTTGATGAATGGTTGTGATGATTAAATTAAGCACTGTGAATGTATGCAATGGTATGGATTGTTTTGTTAGTTGCATCATGTTATGGTTTTGATCTATTAAGAAACACTCATTGTTGAGAATATATGTCTGGATGTTAAAGAATTTTGTTCATGTTTTACTGATATGTGCCTTGATCTATCCATTTTCTATTTATTTAAACCCCCCCATTAAACATAGATTGATTAATCTGATATAGTTTGTATTCCTTATCACCAGAAAAGGCCCCTTGAATATTACAGTTGCATTATCCAATTGACTGGCATCAAAAAATTGAGAACCAACTACCAGGACCTTGGAAGTTTGGCTACTATATGTTGTCTTTCTTTTTCAAGAGAAATAGAGTAGAAATATTATGTTTTATGTTATTTGTGCTATTTTGACCATCAACACCACACCAAAAGACACAATCGTTGTAAAGGGTCGCAATTGCCAACTGAAATGACGCATCAGCTAAAGTGTGACGCAATTGTGAAATGAAAATCCACATGTGACTTAGTGCGACGCAATTGAGATTGACCAAGGTTGACTAGAGTTGACCTAGTGTAGACTCTCTTTTTTTCAAATGCATTTTTGGTTACTCTGATAGTAATAATGTGTTGAATTGCTAATCCATGTGTGTTAAAACTTGTTTCTGCATGTGCAGAAAAGATTAGTGCCTATCTATACTCGAGAGTTCAGACCTGCTACTTACACTTTTGGGGATTGGATGAGTGACAGGGAGAGACAACGGTTGATGAGATTGGGGTTGCATTATGTCACTTACATGCCCGTTATTCGGGAAAATAGGGGATTATTGATATCACTGTGTGAGAGATGGCATTTAGAGACATGCTCTTTTCATTTACCTACAGGAGAGGCTACCATTACCTTGGAGGATGTATATCATATTTTGTGCATCTTGATCAGTGGTGAGAGAGTAGTATATGATCCACATAGACGGCAATAGGCCCTAGAAGAGATGTATGAGGATGCATATGGTACCGGTTTAGGAATCCATGGATTTGAGATCTGATGGGACTTTGTAGTTGACCATTATTCACAATGGGATGCCATGCTTATGACATTGATTATCGGGGTGTTGATTCCTAATCGTCGCAAACATGGGTTTCCCATAGGATGGGAGGATGTACTGGTCTACATGCACAGTTAGAGGATAGTGTTTTCTTGGAGCCCTGCTTGTTGGCTATGATGTACCATTAGCTACATGAGGTTGTGTATTAGGAGGGTCATAGTATCAGCTAGAGTACCACTTTACTTATGATCTGGGCATGGGAGCACATTCCCATCTTCCGCCCACCAGTAAGATTCAGCAGTTGGGCGCCGACATGCCCTATGTTTACCTATATGTTGGTTCAGTTAGCTAGACCCGTGTAGGAGATACCGGGTACTGGAATAATTAGATTGACACATTTCTTAGCTTTGTCTAGAGGCCCTATAGAGATTGTGCCTAGTGGCCAGATGAGGATGATCATCTTTCATTATGTCAACAGTTCAAATACCTAATTGGCCACACAATGCAAAGTCGGTGTATCATCGAGATGTACCTACTAGTTGTCGCCCACAAAAGGATATAAAAGTCATGGAAAATCCTAACCTGGGAATTGGACATTCCAGCAGGTGACTAACATCTTCTCATGGTCGTTCATTTACTTGTCAAACCAGGGAACACATACTTGAAATGGAGCGGCACTGTATGTGCACTAAGAACCAATTTTAGCCACGACCTACTAGAAATGAATGCGTGAAAGGAATTCTATTTCTGGTGCAGGAACGTAAAACAAAGCCTTATCAACTTAAGCATAACTTAACTAAAACAGAAATCATAATAACCATTACTAGGAAATAAACCATGAACTGGTCTTATGCTGCAGGAATAGACACAGGGATGGATTCCTTATGCTGCAGGAACAATACAAGACTGGGTTTGCGCTAAAATTTCCTGAAATAAAATTCTAATTAATAAAACAATAGGAAGTAAACTACTAACTAAAGATACTTACTAAGTGGGCCCCCTTAGCAAGCATCAACCAATTTAAATAAGAGTTGAACTCAAAACTTCATCAGCTTTTTATTCATGAACTCGAAATCACGTACATGGTTGTTCTGCTTGTAAGAAAACTTTAACACAAAGCTCGATCTTTCATTATAACAGTAATCTCAATACACTTTGTTCTATCTCTATTCTCTAGTCTAGTTTCTTCTTAATCATTTCATTCACTCTCGCAGGAGGAACATTTATTTAAAGAGAAATAACTAACTAACTAACTAATAGAGAAAGATGCGGATATAAATGCCTTCTGAGGCTGAGGAACAGGTTTCATAAATGCAAGTTTATCTGCTCAATAGATTCAGAGGGAATCTAGAACTCCACTCTTCCTAGATTGATGATCAATTCGGTTTCTTCCCAATGAACTGGACAAAGTATCCTCACTTGAAACGACTCCTTCAATGGTGTGCTGGAAATGACTTTTTTCGCAAGGCCGTGTTTTGTTGTGCATTGACCCATTCATACCAGCTTTAACAACCTGTAGAACACATGGCAACAAAGGCAAAAGAAGGCATGCACTCATAATAGCACGATACTCCTCATTAATCACACACATCAAATTCATCTTACTTATCCAAAAACTACATATATCGTATCAGTCAATTGAGAGGTCAAAACAGGGTAATGAACATAGATATACTAAAATATTTAGGCCGCAGGAATATAGGAATGCATGTCATAGAATACTACCCATTTAACATGAAAATTTTATAACCACAGAGTTTAATACATCCATAAAAGAGAGCAAGTGTTTTTAAAACTATAACATGATATCCAAATTATAAACATATTCTAGGCTCATCATTTTCCCCCTACTTTAGCTAATGTTGGTCCTACAGCATTAATCTTCCTGGTTGTGTCCCTAAAATCTATAGGAGTAACATGGCCTTGTAGTGTAGTCCCAAACCTGTAGTAGAAACCCCTACAATTCTTCCATCTTTCATATCTGCGAGCTTCTGTGTCTTCATTAATATCTGTGGCTAGATAAGGATACAGTGGCCACATCAAAGTAGGAGGTCTAAATGTCAATGGCAACCACAATTCAAATCTTTCCTGAAGACCCAACTACATATATCTTTCCGATCTCCTGACGACTACTCTTAGATTCAAGGGACTATGGGGCATAGACTTTCTTAGACCAACTGTCAGCTTTTCCCATCTTGTTTTACTTCTGGAAGCTGAAAGCTTCCAGAATGAATATGGTTGGCCTTTAAACTCGTCATAAACCTGTTTCCTAAGATCAAATATCCTTATTCTTGTTGGAGGATCATGAAATCCATATGCAACAGAAAACCAGGTCCTCAGAAATGTTTGAGGGTCTGAGCTTTCTGATCTAAGGGGAATAGGTTCTTTTCGCTCAGTTTCCTCATAATCCTCAAATTGTTTCCCATAATTAATTTCATTAGCTGCCTAGGACATAACTGATCTCAAATGAATGTCACCTATGAAAAGAAGTGGATTCCACTCAGTTTCACAAGGGATTAATAAACCATGTAAATAAAATTCACACATAGAATTCCTTAGCCAATTAGGTGTTATTTGATAGGCACAATAGAATTCTTTAGCAGAATTAAGAACAGGGTCAAGATTTTTAGATATCCTCATTAACTGGAACCATAGAAACTGCTCTTTGAGGCACATTGCATATACTCTGGGCGGTGGCCTACATTCCATGATTTTCCTTGCCACCTTCATCATTTCATTCATCTTTTCTTTCATCTCCTGGATTTCCTATTTTTGATTTTCAATCTCTTTCTGTAATTTCTTCTTCTCTTCCTCCCACAGACTTTGTTGCATTTGAGTTTTAGCCAGATGGCGGAAACTCAAGGTCTGAAGTGTCACAGGCCTCTAGGTTATCTTAAGGTATTCTAAGTATTCGATTAGAAACATTCTCTTATACACAACCAATGCCTAACATGTTTCAGAGGGCAATGGTATTGCATTAGATGTCTCAGGCTGCTCAAATTGCTCTTGTTCTTGTTGTAGGGCAAACTCATGTTGCTGGTCAGGAGGGGACTGTGTTTCTTTAGAAATTCTTTCAACTGCATCAACCAAGTCATCAAGACTTGGCATCCTCTTTTTGTTACTACCATCATGTTGTACCTCCCCAACCTCTACTCTTTCATTTTGCAGTTCTTCAGGAATATTAGTTGAATTTTGTGGAATATTCTCAGATATACTCTGGGAATCATCATGTCTGACTTCCTTAGATTCCTCAGAAATAACTATAATTTTTGGTTGTCTGGAGGTTGAAGTGACTTTACTCCATTTTCTTGGTGAAATTCTTATTGGCAATGTAACAGGTGTATGAGGTTCTTTTGCGGCTTTTCACTTCCTATTCTGCTTGGGGGTTTGAGACTCAATAGGAGAGGATGATGAAACTGTGGTGACATTAGGTGTTGCTATAGGAAAAAGCTGGGTAGCATGTTTTCGCTTTGCTATTTGAGGGTTTGCTTCAGGGGTATGCTTAGCACTAGATGGTTCGCCTATTTTTGTTTTCCCTTTCTCTTTCCTTGATGTAGACCTAGTTTTAACTTGGTTAGAGGGCTCAGTTATAGTGGTTGCAGGACTAGGTGTTATAGGAGAAGCAGGTGATTCTTGCTCAGCTTCTCTACTCAAAGACTTTACTCTCTTTCTCTTTTTCTTGGGTTGTGTAGGCAGTGTTCTAGGAGGTTCTAGAGGTTGCAATCCTTTCTGGGCAACAAATTCTTGCCAAGAAAGGGGTGATGCATCCCTTAGGGAACACACAGTCAGTAGTTTAATAAGGGCATGATGGGAGATGGAATTATCTTTACCCTTCTGAGTTTCATAGGCACTACGCTCCAAAAGATTTAACAAAAAATTTGGGATGTTGACAACTAACTCGTGCCTCATATGACTTAACAATTTGAAGTGATAGAAATGCAAATAGGAAAAATGTCCTTCACAAGTTAAATACCTGATTATAAAGGAGGCATATTCCGAATATGGATAAGGCAGTGACACCCTTTTGCATCCTTGCTTTAAAACCTCCAAGGGTCCATCAGTTGGCAATGTGAATTCTGCCCTGGCAGAGACGGCATCCCTTCCTGAAGGAAAGTTTTCTCTAGCTGCAGGAAGTCCTGTTACTTCAACAATTCTTTCCTCTGTTACAACCACTGTTAAACTCCATATTGTAGCCTCTCCTTCCAAAAGAGTTCTCAGAAATTCGCCTACAACTTCTTCATCGAAAAAATCTATCTTCAAGAAGTAATTCAGTCATCCAAACATACTGAATGCTTGAACTATTTGAGGGTCTTGTGTTAAGGCCTCATGAGCTGCTAGTTCATGTCGTACTAGCTGACCACTCATATTCACAATCGTTTATGCTAAAACACCTGAATCTCAACTTCTTCTGAATATTTGAAAAATACTTTTCTTTGCTTTGTTTCTTTCGTTTCGGCTTTTTTACCTTTTTACTTTACCAAAAAATGATATAAAAGACAATTTGTATGCAATGATTTTTAGGAACTACTTGATTAAGCAGTTAACTTGCTGATTAGGGAAAAGCACGCATTCATTTGGCAGCAAGTACGATAAAAACTATTTTTGATAGACGTGGTAATGGCAAAAGGAAAGAATTTGAAACAGATTATCCCCGCCCCCTCCTTAGGATTTGGCATGTGTCCGCGCATGTGCGAAAGGATAGGCGAGGAACTGGCAGTAATGATTGATAGACATATTGTAATAAATGAATGAATGATGTGACAAATAAAAAGAATATCGCGTACCTTGTAATTAATGCTCACGGATATTGGGAGATATCACAGCATAACCGAAAATGACGGCTTGAAAAGAAACCATAATTAAGGTGGTACAGCAGGTGGATGACATAGAAAAGAAAAATGGAATGAGTGATGGATGGTGATGGATGGTGATGGAGAAAGTGGCTTTCGTAAAAAGAAAACCTTTATTATGGACGTTCAACATAATTTCAAAGAGATGCTGCAGGAAGAAGATCGAAGCCTTTTGCTGCATGAAGATCATTGGCTGTCGGGGAAACAAACTGCTGCATGAATTCTTCTTTTGAAGTCGGCTTATGGTACAACCGAAGATGGTGTCCATTAACCAACAGTTTGTAGTGGACAAGATCGATCTTTTCCAACTGTACCGAACCATTATCAAATACATTTTCAATTTCATACAGACCAAACCACCTTGTTGTAAGCTTACCTTGATTCTCTTTATACCTGGAGTCATAGAGTAGGGCCCAATCAGCAACGGAGAAATGCTTTGTGCAGATATTGTGGTCATGCCATTTCTTTCTTTGTTATTGTATTGCTTTAGTGTGCTGGAGGGTAGCTTTCCTCATCTCATCCAATGCATTTAACTATAGGAGGCATTCATTCTGTGCTTCTGAAAGATCAATTTGAAGCTGAAGTGCAGTCTGTAAGGTTTTATGCTCAAATTCAAGTGGCAACATGGCAGTTTTACCATAAAGTAACTGAAAAGGGGTAAACCCTGTAGTTGTTTTCCATGTTGTTCTATAAGCCCAGACTGTTAGTGTAATTAATATTTAATTACACTTGCATAACTTTACTTAGGTTGAGCTAATTTTAGGTCAACATTAGGGTTGAATACTTTGCCTTTATAAGGCAAATCATCTCATTGTAATATTGAATTCCTGAATAATAATATTTTGCACATTACATGCAAAGCTCTATTTTTTTGATGTTTTCTCTTCTGTGGAAGGTGTTTAGGTTTGCATGTCTAATCTAGGGTTTCTAACATGGTATCAGAGCCTTGACATGTAGCCCCTTCTCAAAATTTGGAGAAAACCATTACAGATTTCATTCGGGGTTCCTCGAGGATTTTATGCCTTGAGTTTATCTATATGGAATTTTGGATCAGATCGGGCCTTTCCATTGGATTCAGAGCACTGGAAAAAGTCAGGTTTGGCTTTTATTTTACAGATTTTGGCCATCATTTGCCAGATCTGTGAGGGTTTCATGGTTGGTGATTTTTTGGAAGCTCTGGAGGTCGCCATTTTTTTGGAGCATTTTGAGCAGAAACGGAGGTCACCATTGCGTTCACAGCAGCCAAAAACCCTAAGATTGCCCTTCATTTCATGGATTTTGGTGAAGTTGATCCGGAACGCAAAAATTTTTTACCAGGGAGGCCGTACGGCCTCCCCAGCACGCTTCCCGAGGCACGATTTTCGAAAAAAATTTAAAAAAAATTAAGTTTTTGGGATCCATGCTAGCTCCTCCAGTTCATTCGGCCCCACCGCTGGGCGGCCACCCAGCAGCCACCGCCGCCGGTGGCTTCCCCACCCAGCTCCGCCGGCCGGACCAGCCCCCGCAGGCTCCCACTGCATCAGCCATGGTCACATGGGGGACCGGGCGCTATGCGCCCCGCCCCCGGCCCCTTCTGCTTTGTCCGCGTGGTCATATGGGTGACCAAGGGCTCCGCCCCAGCCCCCTGTCCGCCCGCCCCTGGTCGCATGCAGGACCAGGGGCCCATTTTTTTTTAGCCGCCTGGGCTGCCTACAGGTCTTATTGGCCTTTCTGGAGCACTTTCACGAAATCGGGTATAACTTTTGCGTACTATGTCCGTTTTTTGCAAATGAAATACCATTGGAAAGCTGATTCTAGCGCCGATCTATTCAATATTTTATTTTTTCTAGATTTTTCTCCAAATTTATTTTGCAGGTCCTTGAACTCAGAACTTCTGTTTTTCACTCCGGAGGGCATATCTTTTGACTCAGTGATCCTTTTTTTGCCATTCTTACGACATTGGAAAGCTGGTTCAGTCCTCTACATAGATCTGAGGTTTATTTTCATTTTATATTTATTCATGTTAGGAATTCTCTCCTTTTGCAGTCATTGGGGATTGTAATAAACGAACTAATATAAAGTTCCATCAAGGGGGTTTCTTGCATAATAATCTTCATCATGTTTTGATGACAACTCGCATGGGTTGTAATCTGGTTTATTAGTTTCTTTTGTCCATATTTTGTCTTAGATTGACACATACCAGATTCATTTTGGTTCACACTTTAGATTGAGAGCCTATGGTTAGTGATCTGCATCGAATCCATCTCAGTTTGAGGGCCACTAAATTTGTGGTTATTGTTCCTGAGTCTATATGGTACTTTTTCCCATGGAAGAGTTTCAGTCTTAGTTTGGCATCGGCATCGAGATTCACGGCTTCCAGATTCTGTCATCATCATATCATCTACTGTTGCTTTATGGATTCCAGGGTTGTTCCAGTTTGGTGTTTTCGAGTGTTTCGTGGCATCGAGTCTGCTGTCACATTATTATGATTCTGATATGGTTTCTTGTAGACAGAAGTATCTTTCCTTGCTTGCCAGATTGCAGTTCCAGTGTTACTCCACAGTGTTCTTCCAGTGCTTCTTTGTAGCAGTCATCTCATTGTAGGGGGGGTTGTCCCACTGGGTTGTCCTTCTCTACCTCATTATTGCATTTATACATGGGTACCTGATCAGGCCTAGTTGCCAGGACCCATTCATGCTTTCTTGCATTCATCTTAGTTTTAGGTGCATGCTTATCTAGTCTCCCTAAGTTGCACTTATGGGGGGGTGTTAGTGTAATTAATATTTAATTACACTTTCATAACTTTACTTAGGTTGAGCTAATTTTAGGTCAACATTAGGGTTGCATACTTTGCCTTTATAAGGCAAATCATCTCATTGTAATATTGAATTCCTGAATAATAATATTTTGCACATTACATGCAGAGCTCTACTTTTTTTATGTTTTCTCTTCTGTTGAAGGTGTTTAGGTTTGCATGTCTGATCTAGGGTTTCTAACATGGTATCAGAGCCTTGACATGTAGCCCCTTCTCAAAATCTAGAGAAAACCATTGCAGATTTCGTTCGGGGTTCCTCGAGGATTTTATGCCTTGAGTTCATCTATGCGGCGTTTTGGATCAGATCTTTCTTGTGTAACTGGACTGTTTTTGTAAGAATTGCCTCCAGTTCTCTGTTAGTTACCTCTGCCTGACCACTGGCTTGAGGGTGATAAGGGCTTGATTTTTCGTGTCTGATCTTATAGTCATTCATCAATGCAGTGATCAGGGTTGAAGTAAATTGAGCCCCCTGATCAGTAACAAGTTCTCTCGGGACTCCAAATCTAGTAAAAAATTGTTCATAAAGGAACTCAGCAACCTTATTGTCACGTGCATGTGTCATTACTTTTACTTCCACCCATTTTGTCACATAATCAGTGCAAACTAAAATGTAAGATTTTCTATTGGATGGAGGATCAATTGGCCCAACAAAATCCATTCCCCACTTATCAAAGGGAGTAACCACCACTTGTGGGTACAAGGGCATTTCATCAGACTTCATTGGTCTCCCTATTCTGTGACATCTATCACATTTTCTGGTGTAAGCTACAACATCCTTGTGTAGTGTGGGACAATAGTACCCAGTATTAAGCACTTTCATTGATGTTCTTTTAGATGCAAAGTGCCCACCACATGGCTCATCATGACAAGCATGCAAAATGTCATATGTCTCATCTTCTCTAACACACCTTCTCATGACTTGATCTGGTCCTATATAGAATAAACAGTCTACTATCCAGAAAAAATTAAAACTCTTCTCAATCAACAGTTTTCTGTCTTTTGGTGAGAAGTGAGTTGGTATCTTGTTAGCTGCTAAGTAATTTGCAATATCCGCATACCATGGTGTTTGAGCAGCAATAAAAAATAGATGTTCATCAGAAAAACTATCATCAATTACCTCAGATGTGGCAGGTGTAGGTGTTTGAAGTCTTGATAAGAAATCAGCCACCATATTTTCCCTACCTGGTTTGTCAATAACTGTGATATCGAATTCCTACAACAATAGTAGCCACCTTGCTAATCTACCAAATATGGCAGGTTTATTCACAAGGTACCTTATTGCTGCATGGTTTGTATGAACATATATTTGATAACCAATGACATAATGCCTAAATTTGTTCAGAGCATAGACAACTGCTAGCAATTCTTTTTTTGTGACAATATAGTTTAATTCTAGGCTTTGAAGATTTTTGCTGATGAAATAGATGGCATGCTCAATGGAATTCTCCTTTTGTACTAACACTGCCCCTATGGCATAATCAACATCTGTATGTATATGAAAGGGTAGACTCCACTTTGGTCCTTGAAGAACTGGTGCTTTAGTAAGTAAGTCCTTAAGCTGCAAGAAAGATTTGTCACAGGCCTCAGTCTAGGTAAATTCACAATCCTTAGTCAATAAGACATACAGGGGAATGGCTATTTTACTGAAATCTTTAATGAATCTTCTATAGTATCCAGCATGCCCTAAGAAGCTTCTAACATCCTTTTGTTTCATAGGTGTTTGCAAAGTTAAAATAACTTCTATTTTTGCAGGATCAACCTGAATTCCTACTGGAGAGATATGATGGCCTAAAACAATTCCCTCTTGAATCATCATAAAACACTTCTCACTATTTAAAGACAAACTATGCTCCTTACATCTTTTCAAAACTTTCTCCAAATTTGATAATGCTTTTTCATAAGTTACTCCATAAGTGGTGAAGTCATCCATATAGATCTCCATAGAATCATGAGAAATGTCAGCAAAAATACTAATGACTGCCCTTTGAAATGTTGCAGGGGCGTTACACAGGCCAAAAAGTAGGACATAGCAAGCAAAAGTCCTCCATGGACAAGTAAAGGTTGTTTTATCCTGATCCCCAGGGGCAATTTTAATTTGATTATATCCACTATATCCATCTGAAAATAAGAAATACTTTTTACTAGACAATGAGTCTAGTACTTGATCAACAAATAGCAGTGGAAAGTGATTCTTTTTAGTTGCAGTATTTAGCTCCCTATAATCTACACAAACTCGCCACTTCCCACCTTTTTTAGGAACAATCACCAATGGAGATACCCATTGACTGTCTGAAATAGGATAGATCAAACCAGCATCAAGCAACATTTGGAGTTCATTTTTAACTATTTCCCTGAATGTTGGGTTTATCCTTCATTGAGGCTGCTTAATAGGTGAACAATCTTCTTTAATGTAGATCCTATGAGTACACAGTTGAGGATCTATTCCCTTCATATCCCCATAGTCCCATGCAAAAGCTTTGTGTTGCTCTTGCAGCATTTTAACTAGGGTAATTTGTTGAGATTTAGGTAGCTGATTATTGATAGTTAGATAGTGGCCTGGAGACAGCTCAATTTGTTTGGTAAGATCATTCATGGAATCTACTGGCAAAGGTGGTGTCTGTATTTCTTGTGGGAGCAAATGTTGATAGACTGCAGGGATTTTAAATGGTGGTTTTTCAAGATTTAGCTACTACAAGAAGCACTATTGAGGCAGTCATTTAAAACAAATGGGCTACTTATGTCAAAATTGGACTGCAAAATTTTGAAAAGCAGGTCATCCTCACTCTGAAGTTGGGAGAACGGATTAGTTTGCAGCATCATTAAGTGAGCCAATGAACTGACTTCTTTTGTTTCCTCACCCAAATCTGACCAAATTGGGTGGGGGGTATAAAGCCAATTTCTTTGTTGACTGACCATCAAAGATTATCATGTTTCCTGAATGGCATCCTATAAAAGCATCAGTTGTGGCTAACCATGGTCTTCCTAGAATGATAGGATATCCTCCCAAGGTTGCTTTGGTGGACAATATGGTGAAATCTGTAGAGTATCCCCAAGACTCAAGGTTGACAATTATATCTTCTACCATACCATCAGGTGTTACAATGGAACTATCAACGAGCTGCAGGATGGTAGGTGTAGACCTAATGGTTAAGATATTCAAATATTCCATAGTATGCTTGGTCATTACATTAATGGCTGCACCAAGGTAAACTAAAACATTTTTTACCATCTGACCATTAATATTGACTTGTACCACAGGACTTCCAGGGTCACCATATTTTGGCATAACTACCTTTCCTAACATAATATCAGCCAAATGTCTTAGAACATGGATAGTTTGGGGGTCCTTTTTCTTTCTTCCAGGTTTCTTCAAACAAGCCTCCTTAATGGCTTTCCCATAAATTGGGACATCTTTAATGACTTGAAAAAGAGGGATTTGAATGTGTACATTTTTTAGCTGATCCAAAATATCAAAGGTAGACTCTTCTATAGACTTAGGTGTATTGATTTGCAATCTCTGAGGAAAAGGTGGTTTAACTGGATGCTGCAGGATAGGCTTTTAACATCTGAAGTAGGTATATGTTCTGCAGGACCAGTCAGTTGTTCAGTAGAGGGAGGATCTTGTATTTCAGTAATTACTGGTGGCTGTGGAGTAGGTAGGGTGGTTCCAGACCTGAGATGGATATCATAAATATTCAGGGCATAGGCTGGATACTGATTGGTTTATGCAAAATACATTGGCTGTTGTTGCTGCTGCTTATTATTAGGATTTGGCAATGGTTGAGCAGACATAGGAGTTTATTTTGGAGGGCCAGTATTTGCTGCAGGTGCTGCAGGGGCTACAGATGGCAACATGAGGGCCTAGGTTTGTGGTTGTTGAAGCTACAAAAAGCCAAGAGATTGGTTCGGCCATTGCTAAGAACCTCTCCATTAAGAATTTTGCTGCCAGTTACCTTGGGGTGGAGCCCATTGTCCTTGTGAGTGCTGCCAACCTCCTTGAGGAGATTGCCATTATGAATTTGGATAGCTAGGCCATTGTGGCTGAGAGGTATTCCATGGTGGTGATGGGCCATATGCAGGTTGCCATTGGTTACTATAATTAGAGTAAGGATTACCAAAAGTTAGAGGGTCTTGAGGCATACCTTGTCTTTGAGCCCATGGTCGCCTTTGTGCAATGTAGAATACTAAGTCATCATCACCTTCTACTGCCTTAAAGTCAGTAGGTAATTGCTTAGCCTCCATGTTAGCCACCATCTTACATCTATAATCATGCTTATTTTGTCGACAATGTGGACAGAACTCAGCCAAAATTGCTTCAGCTTCCTCATGTTTCTTTCAAGCTTGCATAGTATCCAACTATGTAGCCATATTATTTATGATATCTTGCTTGAAATCAAACAACAAATTTGAAATCTCCATCCGTGAAACTCCATTATTAGAAGCCTTTCTCATTGTGGCCCGATGACCTCTTCCCTTCTTGACACTTGCTCCAGAGTAATTGCAGCATATGTTCTTAATATCATCCTAAGGCACTTGGGTTATATCTCCTCCTCCCATTAGATCCAGAGCATCAATACAGGAATCATTGATTCCCCTTAGAAAAATTAATTTATGAGATTCTTCATTAAGAGTATGGTCTTAATTCTTCTTCAAGGAAAACAAAAACCTTGAGACATAGTCTTCCAAGCTTTCATCCTACTTTTGTTGAATTCAGAATATATCATCACCCTTACTACCACTCTTGCAATATTCCTTATATTTCTCAAGAAACTTTGTTTGCATGAGTGCCCAACTATCAACAATATTCCTCCCCAAACTCATGAACCATCTTAGAGCTCCCTCCTTCAAAGTAGCAGGAAACAACTTCAGCTTGTGAGCATTTGTGGTATAATCATAACATTGACAGAGGATGTCGAACTCAAACAAAAAAGTGTCTGGGTCCTCTGTAACTAGTCCATAGAACTTGGGAAGTAATGAAGAAGGAATATTTTTGAGGTTATCATTATCTTGCTGGGCAATAATAGGGAATTCAAAAGCAGGAGGTCGATTAGGTGGATTTTGTGTCATATTTGCTTGATGAAGTATCAGAGCAAATGGATTTTCCTGGGGTTCTTCGTCAGCAAGGTCAAAGGAAAATTCAACGAGTGGATCTTTAGCAAATGGATTGATATCTTGGTTTCCTTCTTCCTCAAATAGATTGTAAGCTAGTTCAAAATCGTTATCAGTGAAGGAAGGGTTTGGTAAGAATCTCCCTAGAGCGTCTCTTCTTCTATGCATGTAACGGACTTAACTGAAAATTCTAGAAAACACACTAAGCTACTACTAACAATGACTATGACAAGCTCTTAGCTTAACACCATCCCCGGCAACGACGCCAAAAATGGTTGTCGCCCACAAAAGGATATAAAAGTCACGGCAAATCCTAACCTGGGAATTGGACATTCCAGTAGGTGACTAATATCTTCTCATGGTCGTTCATTTACTTGTCAAACCAAGGAATGTATACTTGAAATGGAGTGGCACTGTATGTGCACTAAGAACCAATTTTAGCCACGACCTACTAGAAATGAATTTATGAAAGGAATTCTATTTCTGGTGTAGGAACATAAAACAAAGCCTTATCAACTTAAGCATAACTTAACTAAAACAGAAATCATAATAACCATTATTAGGAAATAAACCATGAACTGGTCTTATGCTATAGGAACAGACACAGGGATGGATTTCTTATGCTGCAGGAACAATACAAGACTGGGTTTGCGCTAAACATTCCTGAAATGAAATTCTAACTGATAAAACAATAGGAAGTAAACTACTAACCAAAGATACTTACTAAGTGGGCCCCCTTAGCAAGCATCAACCAATTTAAACAAGAGTTGAACTCAAAACTTCATCAACTTTTTATTCATGAACTCGAAATCACGTACATGGTTGTTCTGCTTGTAAGAAAACTTTAACACAAAGCTCTATCTTTCATTATAACATTAATCTCAATACACTCTGTTCTATCTCTATTCTCTAGTCTAGTTTCTTCTTAATCATTTCGTTCACTCTCGCAGGAGGAACATTTATTTAAAGAGAAATAGCTAACTAACTAACTAACTAATAGAGAAAGATGCGGATATAAATGCCTTCTGAGGCTAAGGAACAGATTTCATAAATGCAAGTTTATCTGCTCAATAGATTCAGAGGGAATCTAGAACTCCACTCTTCCTAGATTGATGATCAATTCGGTTTCTTCCCAATGACCCGGACAAAGAATCCTCACTTGAAACGACTCCTTCAATGGTGTACTGGAAATGACTTTTTCTGCAAGGCCGTGTTTTGTTGTGCATTGACCCGTTCATACTAGCTTTAACAACCTATAGAACACATGGCAACAGAGGCAAAAGAAGGCATGCACTCATAATAGCACGATACTCCTCATTAATCACATGCATCAAATTCATCTTACTTATCCAAAAACTACATATATCGTATCAATCAATTGAGAGGTCAAAACAGGGTAATGAACATAGATATACTAAGATATTTAGGCTATAGGAATATAGGAATGCCTGTCATAGAATACTACCCATTTAACATGAAAAGTTTATAACCACAGAGTTTAAAACATCCATAAAAGAGAGCAAGGGTTTTTTAAACTATAACATGATATCCAAATTATCAACATATTATGGGCTCATCACCTACCCTAGCGGGTATTACAATAGTTTGGTGAGTAGCAGGTTGTGCCAGTTAGGACAGCAGAGTATGCACGATCATCTAGAGAGACCGTATGAGGGCTACCGATAGCAGTGGAAATTGCAAATAGATAACCTATTCGCACAATAGTGGGGGTGGAGAGGAGGTCTAGAAGATGCAGGGACATTTGCTGAGTACGATGTCTGGTGGCAGGTTCATAGGCCTATTCCCTTGAAAAACCCAAATGGTTTGGCTCCTATTAATCATAGATCAGTCATTCCATAGGTGTAGAGTGGAGGTCGGGGAGGGAGAAACAGAGGCAGAGATGGTGGTCAGGGGAGAGATGGAGGGAGGGATGGAGGGCAGGGGAGAGATGGTGGTCGGGCTGATGGAGGGTGAGGTGGGGGAGATGACGGGGGTGGCAAGGGTGGATATGATGGTGGAGATGGGAGGGGTGTGAGGAGGAGGAGGGGTGATGGATGGTGGAGGCATCCCAAGAGAGTTAGATAGAGAGTGGGTGGCGCACCATTTTCGCCCATCAGGGAGGAGGGTGAGGAGGGAGATTAGCTAGGGAGGTAGGAGGTGGAGGTTCGAGCAGAGAAGGATGTGGAGATCAAAGGGGAGGAGGAGGTGGAGGTCAGAGGAGAGATGTTAGTACATGATGATCCTTTTGTAGAGAATCATCTGCTAGACATTGATGTGGAGGAGATCGACCGAGAGGAGGAGAGGGAGGAGGAGTAGGAAGAGGGGGAGGATGAGGCCGAGAGGAGGCTATAGGAGCATATGATAGAGGGTGAGGAGGAGGGGGACATACCACCTACATTGTTGGTTGATGTCACTATGGACCAGAGGGTTGTAGACCTTTAGAGTAGATTGTGTGTGGCCTTGTCTCAGAACAAGGCCTTGGTAGCAGAGTTGGAGGTAGTTAGGGTAGAGAGAGATCGGGTTGTTATCCAATGACAGGAGTTAGACACATGGGTGACAGAGTTTTCACAGTTATGTAGAGGACAGTCAAGGGATATGGCCAGAGAGTTGGCTAGGATGGCGGAGAGCAGGGGCTGATACAGATTGTTATATGAGTAGGTCGTGCCACCAGAGAGACAGGACCCAGGGTTATCTAGACCCTATAGCAGGATAGCCAGTGGGACCTGGACCCATAGCACTAGCAGGTTACATAGCAATAGTCATACTAGTTTTAGTGGGTCCACATCATTCAGGCAATCATCAGGGCATAGGTCTCATAGCTCACACAAAAACTCCTCCAGTCACAACCATAGATCAGGGCATGGTCATAGATCGGTGTCATCAGAACACCATATAGAGCAGATCCAACCTCCTCTCATCAATCCTTTAGGATCTCAGAGTCAGGCTCTAGACACTATGCCCATTTAGGTTTCATTTCCATGTGATGGATCAGTAGCAGCCACCTCACGGGTCACCTCCATAAGACGAAGGGGGCATGACATAGGATTTGCATTTTGATATTTCTCTGAGACATTGTATATTTTGATATTTGAGCCTACGAGCTCCATTTTTTGGATATCCTATGACTTTATCCTATGATATGATACCCTTTTTGAGATATATATGTATGTGATGATTTTGATGCGGACTATATGATTTTGTGTTATGATGCTCTATGCCTTATTTGATGTTATGTGATGCATTTATATATCTTGAGATGTATGGATATCATGTTTTATGGTTATGGATGCAATTATGTATATGGTTATGTATGTATGCATTATGCCATGTATGATGATATGATTCCTATATGTCAATACAAATGATGATTATGATGTCTATATGTAAATGTAAATGATGGTTTTATGGATGGTAGATGGATGGAGGTAAACGATAGTGTCATGCAATGTGAATTATGGTATTTGATTTATGCAAATGTGAAATGTAAAGATGAAATGCTCGTATGTTCATGTATGCATTTATATTTTTGGATGTCATAAGATATCATCAGAGGACGAAAGAAGAGTATATGAAGATGGATGTTTATGCGGAGAAAGATATGCATGTTAATGCACAAACAAAAATCCTTCAACACTTGCCATAGTATTATAATAGTTGTTGCTCTTAATCATCATTGGGCGAAAATGTCATGATGGTCGAAAAACACTATGATATGACGTAGATCAATAGTGTGCAAGGTCAAACCATCACATAGATCAATGGTCGTAGACAAGGATGATCATGACTCATACGAGGAACGCAATTTCCCCTAGTCATTTTGTCATAACCAACCGCAAACAGACAAGACTAGTCATGAGACATCGTTGTGTCTCTAAATCTTGATGTCAGGACATCCTCGAGAAACTAGCCTAATGATATTCAATAAAAGACAAGATGACCATCCTACTACGTCGTTGCTCCTCTAAATCCTGAAGTCAAGACATCCTCAAGGAACTAGCAGCGGGATGATCATCATGATATGTCGTGGTTCCTCTAACGTAAGGAACTAATATCATGATGACCATTAAAAAGATAAATAAATTTTTCCAAGTGTTTTCCAAGTGAACAAAATGTCAAGTGTTGAAATTGTCAAGTGTTTTGATGTTAAAATTCCAAGGTTGACGAGGTCTGGTTTGCCAAATATCGAGTGATACCAGATTCAGGAAGGACACATCTTGAACGACGTTGATATCAAGAGGATCACTTCTCAGAGTTAGGATAATCCATCAAAATGCTAGATGATGATAATAATGATTAGGAAGGACACATCCAAAAGCATGGAGAAATGATAAGAGTTGCTTCTCAGAAGGACACATCTGAAGAAGAACCCAAAATTTTGACAAGTTGATTTGTCTTGATAGAGTTTGACTAGATGATAGAGTTTACGGCATGCCATCACTTGACATGCAAAATTAATTGAAATGTTGATGAAAATTATTTTCTGGTAGATTGCCCATTTAGGATTGAGAGACAATTTGAGTTGAAGATTTTTGACACGTGTGAAAGTGTAGTGCCATGAACCCTAATGGACTAGCCTAGTGCAGCCTCAGGAGCTCATCGATTGATGGCCTTTCCTATGTCGTGCACTTAGAGACCTCATAGTTTGACATGACCAATGACTTTGTCTGAAGGACAAAATATTGAACCATGATTTTATTTGACAAACCTAGAAGGACTGGCCTAATGTCTCAAGGATTCAAAGATGAATCTTGCCTACATAGCAAATGTGCAGAGACAATGTAGTTCAGACTAGGACAAAGACTGACTGACTGACATGACAGACTTGACAAGATACTATTGACTTTGACTCTGTTTTTGGGATTTTGACATTGATTTGGATGTTTTTGTGTTTTCTTCAGGACATTTTTCAATTATTAGGTCTTTTTCCAAGACTTTTTATGATTTTTATGACTTTTTATGAATGTCGGATCATGTGTGACACCCACTTCAGTTACATAATAAAGGCCAATTAGAGTAACATTAGATGGCGGAGCAACGATCGACTACGCATGGCGCTTGTTTGCCAGGTTTTCGCTATTGGACGAATTTATTTCTTTTTACTATTTTTGCCATTTTTTGATTTTTTTGGTGTCACTAAGATGCCCATTTGCCAGGTTTTCATCAAGGGATGATTTTTTCTTATTTTTCAATTTTTTTGTATTTTTAGGTTTCTAGCCAAGCTCTCTGATGCTATGTGTAGAACTTTCGTAGATGTAGGTTGTTGATGGGTTTTTTCAAATGTTATCCATTAGGTGTGGCTAACTGATAAGCTCCAAAATTGAATGTTGCAATAATAATATAAGGACCGAGCCAATTAGGCTCAAACTTTCCAGGCCTTTCACAATCAGCCTGATTTCTTGGATTTCGTATGAGGACCAAGTCACCAATTTCAAATTTTCTCACCATCACTCTTTTATTATAGCTCCTACAGAGACAATTTTGATATGCCTGCAAGTGATTCAAGGTATTTTTTCATCTTTCTTGTAACATTTATAACTCATGTAAGTGAGATTGTCTGTACTCTTCATCATCAATCATTCCCTTCAAGGAGACTTGGAGAAAAGGAATTTCAAACTCGATGGGCAATATGGCCTCAGATCCGTAGACAAGGGAAAATGGAGTGGCTCTAGTGGGTGTACAAATGCTGGTACGGTAGGCCAAAAGGTAGGATTGAGTTGTAGGTGCCAATCTCAACCAACGTCATTGACGGTCTTCTTAAGAATGTGAAGAATTGTTTTATTTGATGCCTTGACTTGACCGTTGCCTTGTGGATAATATGATGTGGATAAATGGTGTTGGATGTGAAATCGCTCACAGAGTTCATGAACGTCTTAATTTTTGAATGGACGACCATTATCTATGATGATGGATTGTGGAACACCATACCGACAGATGATCTAATTAATGAAAAACTTGGATATCTACTTACCAGTGATGTAAGTGAGGGGGACGGCTTCAATCCACTTAGTAAAGTACTTAGTGGTGGTGATTATGAATTTATGGTCATTAGAGGAGGATGGATGGATCTTCCCCATGAAGCCAAGTCCCCATTGTGTGAAGGGCCATGGAGAAGTGATCGGTCTCAACTCCTGTACAGGTGCATGGATTAGGTCACTGTGCACCTAGCATTTCTGACATGTTCTAAAAAATTGAAGAGCATCTTTTTCTAGTGTCAACCAATAGTATCCAAGTCTCGTGAATTTCCTAGCTAAAGTTGGGCCACTCAAATGAGATCCGCATATACTCTCATGCACTTCTCATAAATTTTTTTGGGCTTCATCAGTGTTGAGACAGCAAAGAAGGGTTTTATCAAAGCCATGGTGATATAGGGTGTCATTGACGATGGTGTGTTGGGCGGATTTTTGGATGAAGGATTTTCTCTGATTATTGGATAGGTTGGGTGGTAGGGTTTGGGACTTAAGATAATCATAGATGTCCTAGTACCATGGCGAATTGGGACCAACAATCTCGCAAACCATTTCTAAATCTGGGATGTCATATGCAGGCATCAACAGTTGTTCCACTAAGAATTTGAATTGTGACACATTATTTGGGATGTCTAAAAGAGATCCAATAGTTTCCATTGCATCAGCTGCCTTATTTTGTGTCCTCGGGATTTGTTCAAAGGCAATCAATTTGAAATATTCCAGGAAGCTATCCACCATGTGCTTGTAGGGGAGAAACTTTTCATCTTTTGTTTCATAATCATCATTCACTTGGTTGATAACTAACTAAGAATCCCCAAATACTAATAGTGTTTGAATATTCCATTTAATTGTCATTTTGAGTCTTGTGACTAGTGCTTCATATTCTGCAATGTTATTAGTACAAGGGAAGGCAATCTGGAATGCCTTGTGAATTAAATCCCCTTGCGGTGTTATGAACAAGATACCGACTCTTGAGCCATGACCAGTGTGGGACCCGTCAAAATATAGTTTCCAAGGTGATGTAGGTTTTGCATGAAAGATGGATTCATCAAGAAAATCAATTATCAGTGGATGAGTGCCTTAGATGGGTGCATCTGCAAGTTGATCTACTATTACTTTCCCTTTTATTGCCTTTCGCTCAACATATTGTATGTCATATTCACTCAAAATCATAACCCACTTTGCTAACCGGCCTGTCAATGTTGCCCGACTTAGGAGATACTTTAGTGGATCAATCTTGGCTACCAAGTGTGTTTGGTGATTCAGCATGTAATTTCTTAGTTTTTATGTTGCAAAGACAACTATGAGACATGCATGTTCCATATATGTATAATTAAGTTCATATCCTATCAGTGTACGACTGATATAGTATATGGCTCTTTCTTTTCCCTCATAGTCATTTTGTGCCAATAATGCCCCCAGTGCGTTTGTAGTTGCAGAGACATACAGGATCAACAACTTTCCTTCAATGGGAAGCATTATAGGTGGTGTTAATAGATATTCTTTTATTTGTTCGAAGGTTGTTTGGCATTTTTTTTCCCATACAAAGGGGATACTTTTGCATAACAGGTACTGAAATGGCTGACACTTGTCTGCCAACTATGCGATGAAGCGTTGGATGGACTGCAGTCTACCTTGAACTGTTCTCAGCTCACTAATTCCTTTTGGTGGAGGCATGTCCAGTATTTCTTTCACCTTTGTGGGATCAACCTCTATGCCTCATTGTGAAACTATGTAGCCCAATAGTTTGCCTAAAGTGACCCCAAAGGCACATTTTTTTGGGTTCAAATGAACCTTGTAATATTCTAGCCATCTAAAAAAATTGTCCAGGACCCTGAGATGATCTTTCTATGTCAAAGGTTTGGCCAAGAGGTCATCCACATAATCTTCCATTAGGATATGCATCATGTCATGAAATATTGTTGTCATTGCTCTTTGGTATGTGGCGCCTACATTCTTTAAGCTGAAAGGCATGACATTCCAAAAGTATGTTCCCCATGGGCATGTGAATGCTATTTTGTGTTGATCCTCAGGTGCAATGTGGATTTGGTTATAGCCCGACAAACCATCCATGAGAGACAACATCTCATACCCTGCTGTGAGATCAACAATCATGTCTATATTCAACAAAGGGAAATCATCTTTTGGATAAGCCTTATTTAAATCTTTGAAATCCGTACAGATGCAGATTTTTCCATTTGGATTTGTGACAAGGACAATGTTGGATATCCAATCAGCATAGTCTATTGATCTTATGAATCCAGCATCTAGTAACTTCTTTAGTTCAACCTTTACAAGTAGTGCAATCTGTGGATGCATTTTCTGCAATTTTTGTTTCACTGGTTTGATACCTGGAAATAAAGGAAGATGATGCAATACCAATTCAGGATCTAGACCTGGCATGTCAGCATATGACCATGTGAATTTAACTTTCCTTTCTGTGAAGAATTGTTGGAATTCAGGTTTTTCTTCTTCTATTAATGATGTGGCCAAGAGAACCATTTTGAGATTCTCTGGTGTAGCTATGTTAACTTCTATGGTGTCTTCAATAAGCATTTCCAATTTTTCCTATGTTACGGGAAGAAATTCCAATCCTCCATCCTTAGGTGCCTCAGAGAGGTTTTCACCTTTGGATACGTCCTTTATTTCTACTATTGTATTGTCAGAAGGTGCCTTGTTGTTTTCACCTAAAGACATTTCTTTTTTATTTTATTCTTTGTATTTTTGTGACTGGAGGATTGCACAGACTCCCCAAAGTAAGTTGCATAATCTAGGTCAATAGAAAATCCTGCTTTGTGATCACCCCACGGTATGCCCTCTTGGAGTCCCATGAATTCTACAATGGCCTCATCATTCTGAAAAATATCCATAACATGTGGCTCGTGTTGGTCCCAGTCAATGAGTTGTGGGTAAACAAGGGAAATCCCATCATTAGTGTTGGTAAAAGATGGGGAATATGCGTAAAGCATGCAAATTGAAGCCTCAAGTGTGAAGGCGGAGTTGTCAATTTCAAATTTCATGTCAGATTCAATGGAAGGACCATATTCAAATTCAGATGAGTTGTATTCATAGTCATAATAGGGGACAAAAGTATCAGCATCATGACTACTATATGACAATTTATAGACATGGACAGTAAGTTCAAACATGTCAGTTTCATGGGTGGGCTCAGGAATGAGGTGGGAAAATTCAGATGTTGCCGATGATAATTTATGTTTTTTTTCTGGATCCCAAGGGATGCTTACCCATTCCTTATTTTTATATCGGTTTTCAATAGGATCAATTTTGTATTCTTGTCAAAATATTTCTTCAAAAGGGAGTTGGCCAAGTTCCAAGAATAGTTCGTCAATATCATAGTTACTCAGGGTTTTCTTAGATCCCCATTCCCATTCATTAGAGTCAGTTTTGGTAAGAAATTCTTCACTTGTCTTGACACTTTCTAGAGCTTTTATGTCCTCACATTAAAGTTCATAGGTACGTCGATCGTTAGTTCTGAGTTGGTCAAACCCTAGCCCTATGTACCTTGGTCTTGTAGAAATAATGATAGGTTCTCTCCTTCCCTTGTTGGCTTTTCCAAGGCCACTTGTGCCATCAAAACCCAGTGCCTTGCATATGTCATAGCCTTTTCCATAGAGATGCACTGGTAGTGGAGGTAATCCTTCTAGGTCTTTGTAGATCCAGTCAGCTATGTTGATAATGGCTTCATCACTCATGTCTCCCCATAGTGTGAATACTCTTTTTGGTGGAACCTTGAAAATTGTTTTAGGCTCAACTGCAAAACAAGGTCGACCATAGACTTTAGGTGGCTTAGGTATTGTAGTGATACAGTAAGCCGTATTCAATTTGAATTCTCCGCAGCCAAGGTCCTGGATCTGAAGGTCATTACTTGGTATGGAGGCTGAGGAGGATGGTGCAGCGGAAGTTGATGGGATGGATAGGGATGATTTGGTGAGTGCAGACGAGCCGATATATTTTGGAGAGGTGGAAGTTGAGGCTTCTCGATTGGTGGGTACCTGGTGGTCAGCAGTGGCTCTTAGATTGGTATAGTATTAATGGATCAGGATCTCTTGGGATAGTAATTTTGGTACCATCAAAAGGGAATTTCAAGCATTCGTGGTATGTGGAAGGAATGGCCTTTAAGGCATAAATCCATGGGTGACCAAGTAAGATATTGTAATGTATATCATGATCTAGGACTTGGCATGTTGTGTCTATGATAACCGGTCCCACACGAATTGGAATAGTGATTGTAAGTGTGGATAAGGTGTAAAGCACAAACCACACTTCTTAATAAGACATTATATCAAAGACAAAGTTGAATGAATCAAATCAAAACAATAATCTATTGAAAGCGTCATATTTTTCTCTATCTCCAAAGATTTATTAAACCACTATTGCTCTCAGATCATGAGTGCACTATGATTGTTAAAATGACAATTCAAAGAACGATATGGATGTTAATGCAATGATATGGAGCTAAATGTGATAAAACTAGATGATAAATAAACTAAACTAGCATGAATTGACATGAAACAGATAAATGTAGCTACAGGAGGCAGCCATGGTATGAAAGCTTGATGCTTGAATTCCTACAGAGTAACAGTGCATAAGTTAGATTATCTGGATCCTTTTCTTGGTTGAATGAGGCTTTATTTATAGATTTTCTGGCTATAGAAATGCACAGGGATGGCATTGAGAGGCTTTGATTCAATCTGGAGGATTGAATGGTGAAAGATGGAGGAGATTGAGAGAAATTTGGAGATTGTCTCTACCCATGAAAACACCAGGCAAGAGAAGAGGAAAGATTGATGGAGGAGGATTGAGAGAATATTTTGAAATTTATCTCCAATTTGTCTCCAAAACTTCCCGTGAAGTTTCAAAGCATTAATTGTGACATATTTTAGACATAAATTAGACATAGGATATCTAATTCATTTTTGAAGAAATATAGATGGAATATTCTTTATGCCCTTTATTCAAATATATTGATTTATTTAAATTAGCAAAAGAGGGATAAATAATTTAATAAAATGAACTATAGAAGTTGTTTATTAAATTAAATGGAAGAATATGGCAATTAATCAATAAAGTGTTTTAATCTTTATTTAATTAATTCAAGATCGATGTGATAGAATAAAATAGGGATTTGATAATTAAATCAAACAAAGTATTTAATTTTGTTTATTTAATTAAGATAAGATATTAGAAGAATTTAAATGTGACGTGAACGTGAACTATATAAATAAATATTTCTATTTATTCAAAAGTAGAGGAAATTAGGATAATTAATCAAATGATTTGTATTTAATTAATCGGATTCTCCAGACCAATTTTAGGTGTATACATTTTTCCCCTCTTCGAAGTGATGTGTTTACGCATTGCTTCGAAGAAAATTTTGTTGCTACTGCTAGGATCGATGATAAAAAAATAATTCTGTATGCCCCAGACATGCCCCAGACATTGATTTTTAGATGATTGTCAATAATATGCCCCCTTGGGAGATAAATTAATGATTTGATGATTTTTAGAATTTTTCAAAATTTTATGATTTTCTGATGATTTGATGAAGATACGATGATGAAATAATTTATCTCCCAACAAAATGATGAAGAAATATAGCCCACAGATGAATTTCAATTAATTTCATGGATAAAATTGATCAAAATATGATAAAATCCCTTTTCAAAAATTATATATAGTCCAAAAGGTCATTTTCAAAGTCATTTGCACTTTTGAGTTTGAAAATCCTTTGATAGAGACATTTCATCCAGCTGGAGCAGGATGCCAATCCCTTACCACACTCACCGTTTCAAGCACGTTCGACGTCACCGATGACCGGCCGCGTATGGACCTCTGGTATGTACCCCTTAACCTCCTCGTATTTCGTGAATTTTTTTTTTATGCATTTTATAGCTTTAGGCGTAATCTCTCTGTTTTAGCGCTTTCACTCCGGTGTAGCACTTTTAGTTTGTAGATTAGCGCTTTGAGATTTAGTGCTTGTGTTAAATTCTCTAGCGCTTCCATAGGATAATGTAGCGCTTTTGATGATATAGCGCTTAGGATTTGAATTTTAGTGCTATGGTGTCGGATTTTAGCGCTTGGAGAGTTCTAGCGCTTTGATTTGGTTGATTAGTGTTTTCATGGTCTGTTCTAGCGCTTTTGGTAAAGAGGCGCTTTGACGAACTATTGTAGCTCTTTGATGCAGAAAAGTAGCACTTAGGGTAAAATAGCACTTCGAATGCCTGTTATAGTGCATCGGAGTGCTGAAGTAGAGCTTTCGAGTTTTAGCGCTTTGGGTGCCTGATTTAGCGCTTTTGACCGATAAAGTAGCATTTCTAGGTTTTAGCACTTTGGAAACCTGATTTAGCACTTTCATGTCAGAAAATATGATTTTGACCTAGGTAAGCTTGATTTTGTCACTTTTGATCATGTCCATTCTTCGGATTGGTATGATCGTAATCCAAATTCTTAAAATGTTGGATTGATGATTTTAAATAAGACTAACTTCTCATGATAGGTGAGAAGAAATCCTATTTGTGATGATCCTCATGATAAGCAAGGAGATAATTCAATATCTGATAAATCTCATGATAGGAGAGATTAGATAATGTTTGATGAACCTCATGATAGGTGAGGTTTGTTGATGTTCGCCCATGAATTTTGATCAAAAAATTCATACCAAAGCTTTTGGAATAGACTTGACAGTAGAATGAATTTTTGATTTCTTAACATAGTTCACTGATTGTGGATTTTTCATTATGATGATAGGAGCATCTGGGTACTCTCCAGATGCAAGAGAGGTTTCCATGGACTACAGAATTGATACCTCATCTGACACCAAATGAGCTTCAGATTATAGGTTGATGCGGCCTTACTAGTTTGCTTGATATACCCCAGATTAGGATTAATCGAGGTCTATTGACTGCTTTGGCTGAGAGGTGGCACAGTGACCACAACACCTTTCATCTACCCACTGGCGAGATGACGGTCACACCCGAGGATGTGTGGCAGATTCTTCGCATTTTGTTCATGGGGGAGATTGTAGCATATGATTCCCATGGGATTGACGATAGAGATGCTCTTCGTAGAGTTTTCCAGGATCAGGATATTGAGGGTTTGAGCGTCCGATGGAGGAGAATCGCTGATTTATACGCGACACTACCAATGGTGCTAGTTGGGTTTATTGGAGGTTTCTTTTGCCCTAATTGCAGGTCAAAGGGATTCCTCATGGGCTGGGGCCGGACACTAGAGAGCATGATGGTACATGGTACCGGATATGCATGGGGGATGTGCATGCCGGTACATCTTTATCATGATCTTCATTCAGTTGTGTACCTAGGGGCACAAAGCTTATCAACAGGGATGAACCTATTATAGGTGTGGGCATTTCTCTATTGCTTGGCCATTTCCAGTGGTAGATAGACCAGTAGGTAGACCCTATGTGTTCAGATACAGAGGTCGGCTTACACAGGCCCAGATGGGCAAGTTAGAGCACTGGAGGCGGGTGTTTGATGACACAGAGACTGTTACCTGGCGTCCATACTTAGACTGTGAGCAGTGGGATGAGGATGACGTTGTGTTGGGATACCTCTGTGATTCTATGTATCTGATCGGTCGAACACTGTTTGTTCTAGAGAGATTTCTGTTGCACAGAGTATACAGACAGTATGGCATCGTGCAGTGTATGTCACAGGGGGTAGCCCACTATGCTAGGCGGTGGATGGATATTCCTGATTGGGGGCCCTGTTTATCGTATGATGCTTTAGTAGAGGGATACAGGGCATTGCAGCCATCACCCTGGGATATGCGGAGAGACATTGCAGAGGCACCAGTCACAGAGGAGTATGTTTCCTTCTTGGCCTTGGTTCCACATCCTCATATTAATATTCCAGATGAGCCAGCACCGCTACCAGTAGAGGAAGGTGTGGCAAAGGGTTCCGCAAAGAGTGAGGGTGGTACTCCGACAGGCAGTAGTATGGAGAGTGGGGACAATGACAGTAGCAGTGATGACAGTGATGGTGGCAGTGGAGGGGACAGAGGGGTAGGGCCATCTAGTAGTGGTCCATCATCCAGTAGGCCTCGCAAGAGGCGAGCAGTGATAGTGCCACCTGTGGACCATCAGAGATAGATTGTAGGCCTGCAGACATAGGTTCAGACACTACAGGGGTAGTTGGTACAGGCTCGAGGTTTTCTCATTCAGACCCAGACTTAGATGCAAGCACAGGCTCATGCTCAAGCTTTAGCGTAGGTTCAGGGATAGTTGGCCACTGTACAGACGCAGGTTGATACTTTGATAGCCGAGCGAGCCAGTGCTCAACATATTGCCGAGAGGGCACAGGAGACAGCGGAGACCCTCCAGAAAGTGGCTGATGGTACCTTGGTGGCGGAATATATGAGGGAGGTTCTGCGGGCTGGTCGAGAGGTAGAGTTTTACAAAGGCAGATATCATGATGCAGTGCCTGTTGATCGTAGAGTCAGCTATGCCCCATCGAGATTTGGGCGAACGCATACGCGGACAGTCAGTGAGGGTGTGACACAACCTCCTCGAAGAGATCCCAGAGATCTTGGTCCTTCCGGGGGTGGTGGTGGTACTGGTCCTGTTGGGCTCGCACACTCTGGCAATAGCAGAACATAGATGCCATTGAGATTCTTCTTTTTGAGACATGATGTACGCTATGATGTAGCTCATTTTTGACGATGTATCTTCAGACTTCATTGTATACTTGACACTGATGATATATATATATGAGATGCAGTTGATGTGATTTTATGATGGTTTATGATTTCTATGTGATGGATGCATTTATTACGTTGATCTATGCAATATGTGATGATTTTATTTCAAATGTGATGATGTAATGATAAATGCTTTTATTTCATGTAATGATTTAATGATAAATGTATTTGTAGAATATATGATATATGGATGTATGATGTGATGTATGTATGGATGAATGGATAGATGCTTTTTTTTTTAAATGCGATGATGATAAAAATGATGATCTTATGATTGATGATAATGGATCAATGTAATGAGAATAATGACATGACTTGCATTTATTTTATATGTGATAAAATGTATGGATGAAAATGATCTATGTATATGATTTGGATGGATGATAATATAATGAATGTTTTTATGGTAAAATGAATATGATGTACTTATGGTACAATTTAATTCATAATTTATTTGATGTATGATGAAATGATGACTCCTACATGTTTTTGATTATTTTTGGAATTATGTCAAGTATACTCAGTCTTTATTTGTAGATAAGATAATCATTGATTGGAACCCTTTATGCAACAAATACTCTGCAGATAATGAATATGATGATTGCATTCTAATTTTAACATGCAACTATATGCAAAATGATTGTCATTTTAATAGTACTTTTTTGCTTTTTGTCATCATAGAGCTTTATTGAATGTTGAAAGTGAGTACAAGCATCAATGGTATGTGTTAGACCAATGACGACCTGAGTACTTCTTTCATGATTTTTGATATTGCAAGTGAACACAAGCATCTAGGTATGATTTAAACGAGGTGAACTGAACATTCTTTACGTAAACAGGCAGTGGTTAATCATTTCAATGTGTGAATTATGAATGTCATCAGTGATACATTTGCATAGCACATCCCCTAACAATTCATACATTTATATGATTAACCTTACAGATAGCAGATAATAAAAACATCATTCTTCTTCCTTGTTTCTCTAGTTCAATACATCATTGAGTTACTCCAAAGAAATGATAATCAAAAAGACAAATTATCCATTGTTTACTTAGAGTGTTTCATTCATTAGTCAAATTCTAGATCATCCATCCTGATTTTGTGATGTTTTTGGATTTTCAAGATTTTGACTAAAGACCTAACCTACTAACCTATCCTAGGGGTCTCGGGAGCTGATCAAAGATTAGCCTTGCCTACGTTACACACGCAAAGACCACATAGTTTGACTGACACAGACCTATGTTTTTGGATGTTGCTTTTTCAGACTTAACTTTTTGACATGTTTTTGAAATTTTTGATATGATACGGATGGTTGATGCTTTTCTGATGATGATTGATGTTGTGCTTTGATCTTTGTTTTTATTTATCTGCAATACTGTTGTGTTCCCTTTGGTGAAATCGATGTTTTTGTTGCCCCTAGTGATATCCATATGTTGCCCCCAAGCTTTGGAGTGATACTTGACTATTTGAAAATGATTTTGATATGGATGCAAAGATGGCAAGACTACTAACATGATATGAAATGATACTGACTGCCAGACTAATGATCCTGATATATATCAAAATAGATGGGAAAGCTGATCTTAGAATCACATACGATGCCTATTTCCGGGTTTTCACCATATGTTTTGATTACACTCATTGTGTTTTTGTATTTTTCATTTTTTTTTCTTTTTCTTTCTTTTTGTATTTTCTATTTTTTTTGTATTTTTGCGTTGCCAAGATTCCTGTTTGCCAAGTTTTCATCAAGGAAACAATTTTCAAAAGTTTGAACCGTGCACTAGGAGATTCAAGCATAGAATTTTTAGAGATGAATACTATTGATAGGTTCATCAAAAAAATCCCCTTCTGACATTGATAGCTGATATGCTCCTGATCCATACACTGATTTGGCGACAAAGGGACCAAACCAGTTAGGCTCAAATTTTCCTTTCTTCTCTCTGTCTTGTTGATTCCTAGTGTTTTCTTTTAGTACCAAGTCACCAACCTGAAAGACCTTCGGTTTTACCCTGTGGTTGTAACTTCTTGACATCCTCTGTTGATAAGCCGTTAGATGATTAACAACCTGTTGACGACGTTCATCCAACAATTCCAGTTCCTGCAGTCTAGATACCCTATAGTCTTCATCTAAAATTATTCCTCTGAGTGATACACGAAGGGATGGAATCTCTACTTCGATAGGCAATATGGCTTATGACCCATATACCAACGCATATTGTGTAGCTCATGTTGGTGTTCTGATACTTGTTCTGTAGGCCCATAGTGCAGGATTGAGTTGAACATGCCAATCACGTCCAACATCGTTAACCGTCTTTTTGAGAATTTTGAGTATTTTTTTATTTGAGGCCTCTGCTTGGCCATTCCCTTGATGATAGTACGGTGTTGAAAACCGATGTTGGATATGAAACTTATCACATAGCTCCTGGACATCTTGATTCTTGAAAGGTCATCCATTATCAGTGATAATGGATTGAGGGATTCCATACTGACATATTATGTAATCCAGCATAGCCTATAGACCATATGAATCCAGCATCCAACAATTTATTTAGCTTTGTCTTTACCATCAATGTGATGTGGGGATGCATTTTTCTCAATTTTTGTTTGACAGGCTTGATTCCTGCAGGCGAAGACAAGTGATGCATGAGCAGATTTGAGTCTAAGCCTGGCATATCAGAATATGACCAAGCGAAGTTGATGCTTCTTTCTTTAAATAATTTGATGAATTTCGGTCTTTCTTGTTCTGTCATGGATTCCGCCAGATGTAGGATTCTTGTCCTTTCTTCAGTGCCGATGTTCACAGACTGTGTTGGTTCCACTAGGACTGATGATCGCTCATGATAATGTTCCGAAAGAGTGTAAAATCTTCCATCCTTCAGTGCCTCAGAAAGGTTTTCATCGTTAGATGTGTTCTTTATTTTTACTTTTTCTAGATCTAATGCTGCCATAGAATGGTTTTCACCATTAGATCTATTTTCCCTGTTGTCATTTTTGCAACTGGAAGATTTGACACCCTTCTGCCGAGTTGTGTTGTTATGAGTGTTACAAATAGAACTTGTATCAAGTTCGCTATGACATAGGAAGTTCATGATGGCATCATCATTTGTAAATATTGGTATAGTCAAAGGTTCAACAGGTTCCCAGTCAATGAGTTCAACAAGTTCCCAGTCAATGAGTTCAGGATGGATTAATGGAATGAGGTCATCAGATTCATTTGGGTTGATGGATGTAAGGGTTCAGACAGCCATTTCATCATAGTTGTTTATGGTATCGTCGAGGTCAATGATGGTACTTTCTTCAAGATCGTCTAGCTCACTCAAGATTTGTTCATCCCCACTTGAATCATCGATATTTAATGACGCTGCCACGATTGGTCTAGACCCAGAGCCTTGGCCCTCCTCACGTGCAGGTGTATATTATTGGATGACATCAATATGAATATCTGTGAAAGACACATCAGAACATGAGTCCCATTCATATTCATTCGAATCTGTTTTAGAGCTATTTCTAAGTTGAAGAATTCTTTCTACAACCTTCTTTTCCAGTTCTTGTTTTTCTTCATTAGAGTATCCTATTCCTCGCTTCTCCTTTGAGTAGAGAGTGAGGGGTGTAATAGGCTCTATGATTCCATCCTTTCTTAATCCAATGGGTCCTTGTCCTTCATACCCCATTTTTTTCTAAAATAGCTTTTCCCTTTCCATATTCATCGGTGTTGATGTTGACATTTTTGATACTGATATCTAATGTAGAGGGTTCCTCATCTTTGTATAGCCAATCCAGGATCGCTTTGCTATCTGATTCATCCTCTATTGTGCCTTTTTTGACAAACCTTTCATCAAGAGCTATGACTGGTAATGATGTTTGACATTTGATCATAGATGGTTGACCATATGTCCTAGGAGATGGCATTAATTGTGATAGGTTAAGCGATTGCTCGATAGAATATGTTCCCATTCCTTTGTCCATCAGCTGGACTTGCTCTTGGAATTTATGTGATAAAGAAGTTTGTTGATCTGGATTATTTGTTGATTGAATTTCAACAAGACTTGTCTCTTTTTCTTTACCCTTCTTCTCTATCCACTTGGACGTTGTTCTTCTTTGGATGATTTTGAACATGATGCTTCCCTATTGTGTGGTACAAAGGTATCTTGAGAGATCCTAAGGGTGTCACAATGTTGAGGATGATTGCAATCAGCAGATATAGTCACCTCTCATCCATTTATTGGAAACTTCAAACATTGATGATATGTCGAAGGTACAGCCTGCATTTCATGGATCCATGGTTGTCCTAAGAGAATGTTGTATGTTAACTCTCTTTCCAACACTTGACATGCTATATGTTTCATCATTGGCCCCACTTGAATGGGTAGCACAATCAAGCCTTTAGATGATCTTTCTTCCTCATCATATGCTTTGATAGTCATTTTTCTTCGAGCATCAATAGCATCATCTGAATATCCTAGTGCACGGATTAACTTGAGAGTGCAAAAGTTCAGACTAGCTCCCCCATCTATTAAGACTCTCTTGACATGGTGATTGTGGATTGAGACTTCAATATGGAGTGCAGTATTATGGGGATCATTTAGCGAGATATCATCATGTTCGGAGAATGATAGACAATGTGGGGTAGTCAAGTGTCACACCATAGCTTGGAACTAACAAACATCTAGATTCTTTGGTACCATAGTGGCAACTAAAGCTTGTTCTAGAACCTCCTTATGTGATGGTGATATTTTAAGGAGCTCTAGTATTGATATCTAAGCAAGAATGTTTTGCAGTTGATCGACGATTTTATAGTGAGATGGAGGTGGAACTGCATGTGGGGTATGTGCAGGATCATGATGGGCCAAAAAGTGGCGAGATCTAAGTGATATGATGACCCATGTGGCTGACGACTTTTTTTTTACCCAAAATTGATGAAACAAAAAGGGTTTTTAAAGGAGATTCTCAACTTTCCACCAATATAAATTATTCTTTACTTTGAATTTAATAAATAATTATTATTCATTTTCTATTTGAATTACGACTAAAGTCCTGATTGATAGGCTGATTGAAAAACATCTATAACTTTCAAACGGTATCACATTTTTTAAATCCAAAATATGCATCACATTCTATGATTTGCATACTATAGGATTAAAAATAAATAAATTGAATTTCATGAATTTTTGACCAAGTTAAGGTGGTTAGACATACGAGTTTTTATATTTTTTAAATTTTGTAATAAGAAAATCATAATTAATTATTTACTTGGAAAAAAATTACAAAGAATACGCATCACATCTGGACATGAGTCCCCTACTTATATCTAAAATATTATACAAAAATATTATCATTTTATTGTGGTTAGGGTGGTCAAACAGACACCTACTTCTTATTGTTTCCCTGAAATTTAAGTACTACTGCATTGAAATTTCAAATGTTCACCAAATAGATTTTAAAAATAAAAAATAAACCTAGTAGTTTAGAAACTACATTCAATTTTCTACAGATTCTATTCTTACATATTTTTGAAATAATATAGATAACTTATTCAAATTTTTACGTCAAGTTGTCTAACTCCGATTTTCTGAATTTTATTGCCACTTAAGGGCCTGTTTTTTCCATGATGATCCTGCACATACCTTGTGTAGATCCAACTCCTTTTAACATGACCTTGGATTGCCCCCTAGTCATTACATTTACTGGTTGATGTTCTTGACAGTCTCTGATTTTTAAGACATTGATTTGATTATCAGAGTTTGGTATGTTTGGGAGCAAGTCCAAAGGAGTAGTGTTGTTGATTTTGGGTTCGTCAATGTTGTGACTAACTGTATGATCACTCTCTATTCCAGATAGACAAAGGATTGTTGTGTCAAAGACATGGTTGACATTCTTCCCTTTGTGTTTTGAAGATGATGGTGCTCCTTTTTCATAGTTTGGCAAAGGGTCTTTGAAATCCGAATGATCGTTGTTGTTTTGGGGTGTTTCTACATATGCTTTATTGTTGTCGATCAAATCTTGTATGGCGTGCTTCAACTCCATACAATCGTTGGTTTTGTGGCCTTTTTTATTATGGAAGTTGCAGTAATCAGCGCCATTCCACCATGGTGGTTTGACCGTTGGATCCTAGAATCGGGCTTCCCGTGCAGTGATAAGGCCACTAGTGACTAGTTCTTTCATTGTTGATTCTATCATTTGGCCTAAAGGTGTGAACCTATGCCAATTTGATGGTTTCTGATATGACTGTGTTTTTACAATCTCATTGTTTTGTATGACATTTGACTTGACAATTTGATCATTGTTTTGATTCTTTGATGTAGATGTTGTCAAGTTAAAAACCAGTTTGACATTTTCGGAATCATTTGTTGTTTCGTTTGTAGTTGTGTTTCGATTCTTTTGCCAAAATTTTGGCTTATCACTGCTTGAGTATTGATTGGAGGAGTTATTTGTGTTATTCGTTTTATCGTTGAAATTTTTGATAACTCCTCTTTTGACTAATGCCTCTTCGATTTTAAGACCGTTTTCTATTACTTTTTTGAATGTGGGAGGTCATTGCAATTCGAGTCTATAACTCATTTCCTCCATCAAGTTGTCAATGAACAACTCCATATTTTCTTCCTCAGGAATAGATCAAGGATATCTAGCGAACAATAGTTGCCATCTTTGTAGAAAAGACAAGAACGTTTCCCCTTTTTTTTGCTTTAGGTTATAAAGATCCTTTATTGTAACATCGTGTTAGATGTTAAAGGAGTACTAGGAAATGAACCTGTTGACTAGTTCCTCAAAAGTTCTGATACCTAGTTGTAGTTTTGAAAACCACTCCATACATGATCCTCCCAAGCTCCTTGGGAATAATCTCATTAAGTAAGTTTCCTCTTGGGAAAACTTGAGACTCATTGTTTTAAATTCCCTGATATGATCTATCGGATCCATTCTTCCATTGTACTTATCGTACTTTGGGATTTCACAGTGTCTAGGAAAAGGTATCAAACCAACCGTTGCGTCGAAAGGATAAGGACAAATGTCCTGTATCGCATATCTTTTGGTACTCCCTTTCGTCATATCCTGTATCTGTTGTTGTAATAGTTACATTTGAGATATTAAAGCGGCAACTGGATCTATTGTTTGTGTAGGTTGTAGAATTTTAGTCTCACTTGTTCCAGGTGCTTCCTTCAGATGATTCACGTCAAAGTCCTTGGGAAGTTTGGCACCTGATTCAACCAGCATCAAAAGATAATTCTCCATATCTTGTTCTAAAATCTTTTCCATAAATTTGTGAAACTTGGGATCTTGTTTAGTTGTTTGAATATCCTCTGGAGCTATTTCGTTCTTATCGTTTTGGTTCAGATTGTTCCAAGGATTCTCTTCTGCCATTGTTTGGGATGTTTCAAGTTCTCGCTCTAAGAGTCTTTGCTTTTGGGCCCTAGTGAAGATTGGCATACAAATTCTTACCCCTTTCTTCAGAAATGTTGATCTTCTATGCTAGGAAAATGTTAATTGAGCTTATAACAAAGTCGAATAAGATGACTGATCTTATTGATGAGACTATGTTAAAAATTTGATTACTATACTTGGTTTCGTGATAAAGGATGATAGTATCCTGATGATGAAACCTCAGTGTAGTAATCGATTGTGTATTTGATTTTGACAATCGTGATTTGCAAGATGTTGTTTCAGTTGATAAGATTGGAAATTTGTATAAACCTATCTGTTTTCGGTCTCTAGACAGTGATTCTGATAAAAAGAAACTTGGTTCTGATGAAAACTATGGATAAAATGACAGACTGATTGATTGGTAAAAAATTTGAACTCTTTGTTTTGAAAGCGCTAAAATAGAGGACAGAGGTGCTATTTCATAGAAGCGCTAGAACAGAGTTCCAAAGTGCTAAAACAAGTGACAAAAGCACTATCTTGATAGAAGTGCTAAAACAGTGCACGAAAGCACTGCTGAAATTGATGGAAGCGCTATCTTGACAAAAGCGATGAAACAGTGCCCGAAAGCGCTGGAAAATATGATGAAAGCGTCATTTTAATGAAAGCGCTAAAATATAGACTGTAAGCATTGAAACAGTGCCTAAAAGCGCTATTTCACAGAAGCACTAAAATAGTGACCCAAAGCGTTGAAACAAGATTCCAGAGTGCTAAAAATAGGACTTTAAGACTCTCTATTGTAAAATTTGATCTGGCCTTGTGGCATACCGTATCATGGATTGTGGAAGATAAGAAGGATGTATGCGCTGACTACGATTATGATACTGAGTGAGAGCTCTTCTTTGGAAGAAGGCTCATGAATAGAGTGGTTCTACTGCGTAATCTAAAGTGTGACCCCTAGCAAAATCATGATATCTATGGATGAATGTTCTATGTTGTAAAAAGAGTTTCTGATTTTGATATAGAAAATGATGTCTTCTTAATTTATCTCGATAACCAAAAGGTTTCTTGGGTTTTGTGATTTTGATTTTTCTTTTGGAAAACGTGGTGGACTTCCACTTTCGCAACATGGATTTTCTGATCTAACTTGACTTTGTTGGTTTTCAGGATGATCTTTAATCTAATTTTAATGAATTTGTGAAAACACAGCAAGCAATTGTGAATAATTTTTTTAACTGAATAGATCATGTATGTTCAAGAATCACAAATGATTCTTATTGATTTTGACAGGTTGCTTTGACAATTGTATACAAATCAAATAGACTCACACTTAAGGACAAATAGGTTACCATTATACTCACAACCCACATCTTGAATTACGTTGACGCACATAGCCTTGTCACCCCCTAGAGGGCGCCCGTGTTTTTGTCGTTTCCAGGCGCATACTCAGAGTTGGATTTCTCATCCCTTGAGAAAATGGTCCATGGAAATTATATGGTGAGTTTCTTGGGGGCAGATTCTTCCCTCCCCTTGCACCGTGAGTATGACAATGTATGGATACTGACTCGGCGGGATACTACTCTATGGTTCGTAGATAGGGCTTTTATGCAGTGCGGTAATTGATAAACTCCCTCAGGAGACCTCCAAATCTTTAGAACAAATATTTTGGGGATGGTTATCTTGCTCACTACCGTCAAGTTGGATTTTCATCAACAACTTGCATTTTTATTATAGTGGGTTGGAATCCTTGGTGTTAGGTGTTCCCACTTAGGTCATTCCCGTAGGGTGAGTACTTTTTCCCACTATGGCAGACCTTCTAAAGTATTTAATAAAGCATAAATAGCATGAAGTAAAAGTGAATCTGGCGCTTTGGTCACCCAGTTAAGGGGAGAGCATAAGCCTAATCACCACAAGCACAACATATAAGTTGTTCTGTTTTAATCCCAAAAAGAAATTTTCTAATCTATGTGAAGGTGTTGCTTCACATAAATCATGTTTGTTCTTTTTAAAATGTGATGACTATCCTAGGATTGATGAATTTTCTTTTAAAAAAACAAAACGTGGCTACCCTAGGATTAATATATTTTAGAAACCAAGAAATGACTATCCTAGGATTGATAAATTTTAGAAAACCAGAAGTGACTATCCTAGGATTGATAAATTTTAGTCCAACTGTGAAAAAAATTAAAATCTGGCCACGGCAGCGTTAGATCCAGACTGAAATTACAAAAGCACTGGAACATTCCATCGAAGTGCTATAACTCTTACCTAATGCACTAAAAAATGAAAGTGCCGAAATAGGACACTGAAGTGTCGAAGTTTGGCATGGAAGCGCTAAATCACTGATGCGCTGAAACAGTTGACAGAAGCGCTAAAGTTGAAAGCACCAAAAATTTTGACAGATGCACTATAGTAACACGGAAGTGCCAAAACAAAGCACGGAAGTATTGTAGTTTTCCATGGAAGCGTTATAGTATTTGACGGAAGCACTAAAAGAAAACACGTCATAAACCTACGTGACACTTTCCAGAAAAATTGTAAAATTGGGGTTAATGCCCCACGGTGGGCACCAAATTGTAAGCGTGGATAAGGTGTAAAGCACAAAACACACTTCTTAATAAGACATTATATCAAAGACAAAGTTGAATGAATCAAATCAAAGCAATAATCTATTGAAAGCATCATATTGTTCTCTATCTCCAAAGATTTATTAAACCACTATTGCTCTCAGATCGTGAGTGCACTATGATTGTTAAAATGACAATTCAAAGAATGAGATGGATGTTAATGCAATGATATGGAGCTAAATGTGATAAAACTAGCATGAATTGACATGAAACAGATAAATACAACTACAAGAGGCAACCATGGTATGAAAGCTTGATTGTTGGATGTTGGATGTTTGAAAGCTTGATGCTTGAATTCCTACAGAGTAAGAGTGCATAAGTTAGATTATCTGGATCCTTTTCTTGGTTGAATGAGGCTTTATTTATAGATTTTCTAGCTGTAGAAATGCACAGGGATGGCATTGAGAGGCTTGGATTCAATCTGGAGGATTAAATGGTGAAAGATGGAGGAGATTGAGAGAAATTTGGAGATTGTCTCTACCCATGAAAACACCAGGCAAGAGAAGAGGAAATATTGATGGAGGAGGATTGAGAGAAGATTTTGAAATTTGTCTCCAATTTGTCTCCAAAAATTCCCGTGAAGTTTCAAAGCATTAATTGTGACATATTTTAGACATAAATTAGAAATAGGATATCTAATTCATTTTTGAGGAAATATAGATGGAACATTCTTTATGCCTTTTATTCAAATATTTTGATTTATTTAAATTAGCAAAAGAGAGATAAATAATTTAATAAAACGAACTATAGAAGTTGTTTATTAAATTAAACAGAAGAATATGGCAATTAATCAATAAAGTGTTTTAATCTTTATTTAATTAATTCAAGATCGATGTGATAGAATAAAATAAGGATTTGATAATTAAATCAAACAAAGTATTTAATTTTGTTTATTTAATTAAGATAAGATATTAGAAGAATTTAAATGTGACGTGAACATGAACTATATAAATAAATATTTCTATTTATTCAAAAGTAGAGGAAATTAGGATAATTAATCAAATAATTTGTATTTAATTAATCGGATTCTCCAGACCAATTTTAGGTGTATACAATGATGGTTCCTTTAGAAGTGTGTTCCTCATCATCGTATGCTTTTATTATAATACATAATCTTTTGATTGTCAGACAAATGTGTAGTAAAGGGTATAATTGTTATAAATATGGTTGTCGTTGCACCAAAAGATCGACCTGTTAATGCCTGATACAATCGTTGGATTTATACAAGATCCAAGATCCATGGGAGGTGGTTAAACCATGTCACGAAGCTCGAGCGCCATGTTGGCCCACACCGAGGAGACCAAGGGAAACACCTTGCAAAAATCCCCCCAACGTAAGCGAGGGGTTCGAACCTATGACCTCGGCTCTGATACCAATTATTGCAAAGATGGTTGTCGTTGCACCAAAATATTGACCTATTAATGCCCGATACAACCACTGGATTTATACAAGATCCAAGATCCATAGGAGGCGGTTAAACCATGTCACGAAACCTAGGTGTCTTGCTGGCCCACACCAAGGATACCAAGGGCGACACCTTGCAACAATAATCGTGTGTTTAAGGATGAAGTGTGTGAGATCCGGAAAGGGTATGGAACTGTGATTGTTGTTGGTAAGAGAATAGATGGAAACATCTATCAGCTTAAGGGTGTTGATGGTCATTACTTTATGTCTCAGATTAATGATAGTTGGTTATGGAATCGAAGGATGTGTCACATGAATTTTGATAATTTGGAAAGAATTAGTTTCGCTCATGCAGTGAGACATTTACCTAGAATCATAAAACCTATCAAGGTTGTTTGTAAGAGTTGTCAATTTGGAAAACAAGAAAGGAGTAGCTTTAAGGGAAAAGAACAATCTGCTACCAGACTATTGAAATTAGTGCATATAGATCTTTATGGTCCTACAAGAGTGATAATTTTACAAGGTGACAGGTGCTTTATGCTTTTGATTGATGATTATTCTAGAATGACATGGGTTACTTTTCTTAGAGAGAAATATGATGCATTAGATAAATTCAAGAAATTTAAAGCTATGGTTGAGAATGAAATAGATTTAAAATATAAAATTTTGAGGTGGTGAATTCACCTCCAATGAGTTTAACAAGTTTTGTGAAGTTCATGGAATAAAGAGGTTTTTTTTTGCCCTTGAAACTCCTCAACAGAATGGAGTTGTTGAAAGGAAAAACAAAACTATTCAAGAAGTTGCAAGGACTATGATGACAGATTCAAATATACTAGAAGTCTACTAGAGAGAAGCTATTCATAATTTTTTTTACATAACAGAGTTCAAGCTAAAGCTAACAACACAAAGACTCCTTATGAGCTATGGTATGGAAGGATTCCTAGTGTGAAGTACTTTAGAGTGTTTGGAAGAAAATGTTACATCAAAATAGAAAAAGAAAACTTAGGAAAGTTTGATGCAAGGCCTGATGAAGGTATCTTCCTTGGATATTCTATTAGAGGCAAAGCTTGCATATGTTACAATAAAATGTTGAGAAAGATAGTTGAAAGTGCAAATATTAAAGGTGATGAAATCTTGCAGGGAATTTTATTACAGTAGATGGATATGTGTCAGATGAACTTGATCGTAGAGAAGTAGAAGAAAAATTCGATGAATAACAAGTTCAAATTGAAGAAGAAGAAGCTCCAGAGAAGACCTCTAAAACCCCTAAGTATGTGCAAAAGAATCATTCTGAAGATCAGATCATTGGAGATAAGAGGAAAGGTGTATTGACAAGAATAAAAGTTGTTGAAGTTGAGGTAAATTTTTTTTTACTTTCTAAAGTTGAACCTAAATCAGTGAGTGAAGCATGTAAGGATGAGAATTAAATGAAGGAAATGGAAGAAGAACTTATGCAAATAAATAAAAATCAGACTTGGGAATTGGTCCCTAGATCGACAAACAAAAACATAATTGGAACTAAATGGGTATTCAAGAACAAGTTGAATGAGAATGGAGAAGTAGTAAGAAACAAGGAAAGGCTTGTGTGTAAGGGTTACTCACAAGTATAAGTTATAGATTTTGAGGAGAGTTTTTCTCCTATGGCTAGGATGGAAGCTATCAAAATGTTTTTTGAATTTGTAGCACATAAATATTTTAAGGTTTATCAAATGGATGTGAAGTCTACTTTTTTGAATGGGGAATTGGAAGAAGAGGTTTACATGGAACAACCAAAAGGTTTTCAGTTGTCATATCAATTAGATATGGTATGTAAGTTGAAGAAGGAACTATATGGATTGAAGCAAACTCCCAAATCTTGGTATGCAAGATTGGATAGATACTTGATATAGCAAGGATTCAGCAAGGGCACCAAATATTGTAATCTTTACTTTAAATTTGACAAAGACAAAATGTTGATAGAAGTTGTATATGTGGATGATATTATCTTTGGTGGAAATGAGGTTATGTGTAAGAACTTTGCAAAATAAATATAGAAAGAGTTTGAGATGTCAATTTTTGGGGAGATGAATTTCTTTCTTGGGCTACAAATCAATCAAATAGATAAAGGGATTTTCATTTCATAGTATATGTCAAAGAAATGTTGATGAAGTTTGGAATGGATGACTCCAAACCAGTATGTACTCCTATGGTGACTAGTTGTAAATTGAGAAAAGATGATGATTCATTTAAGGCTGATCAGAGCAAGTATAGATCTATGATTGGTGGACTATTATATTTGAGTATTACTAGACTAGATATCATACATACAGTTTGTCTTGTAGCTAGATTTCAAGAAGATCCTATAGAAACACATGTTGCAGCAGTAAAGAGGATATTCAGATATTTAAGAGGCACACCATATTATGGCTTGTGGTATCCTAAGGATACTAATTTCACATTAAATGCTTATACATATGCAGATTGGGTTGGTTGTGTTGATGATAGGAAAAGTACAAGCAGTGGTGCATTCCTTCTTAGAAGTATATTGGTGTCATGGTTGAGTAGGAAACATAATTCAATTTATTTACCCACTATAGAGGCTGAGTATATTGTAGTAGCATCATTTTGTACACAGGTATTATGGATGAGATGGACATTGAAGGATATCAAAGTTGTATCTGATGAACCCATATCTGTCTTTTGTGATAATACAAGTGTAATTAATATTTCAAAGGATCCAGTGATGCATTCAAGGACAAAGCATATATCTATCAAGTATCACTTTTTGAGAGAGAAGATTATAGAGAATGAAGTGAAGCTTGAGTATGTACCTACAAAAGATCAAATTACTGATATATTTACTAAGGCTCTTCCTAAGGGTACTTTTGAGTATCTTCAAGAGAATTTGGGGTTTATTGCCCCTCCTTTCTTGAATTATATGCATATGGAGATGCATTAGTCCAGTGGATCTATGGATCTATCTCTTTTCTGGACTAATGTTGGTGGATACCTCTCATGGGGAGTAAGTAGTGTCATGTGTTGTCATTGAGTTGCTAATTTAGCTGGGAGTACTCCTAAAGGGGAGTATTCAGAGCAGGTATTTTTGGATCAATATCAAAGAGGGAGAACAATGCAAAACATTTTATCCTTTTCCATTGATGTCAAAGGGGGGGAGAGAATCATGTGAAAGAAAAGCTTATCTACTCAAGGAGAGAGAATCATGTAAGGTATCATGAGAGAGTGTGCAAAGTTGTTGTGTGGTCTTTGGTGGATTTTCACATATTGTGTTGCCATCAATGAAAAATGGGGAGATTTTTGCAAGTATGAAGGTGTTGTCATTGATGTCAAAAGGAATTCTACTTACTAGTGTAGTCATTGATGTCAACTATGGGATGAAGATGTTGAGGATATTAAGAAAATTACGAAAAAGAGGAAAACAAGTTGTGCATGTGTAGTTGAGACCTTGAGGAAGTGTTATGAGTACATGGAGCTATTTTTTTTGTTGTAGATTTTGAAAGTGAGTCAGAATGAAGTGATGGCCTGAGTTGATGTCTCTAGTACTTGGTTTCCAAATGCTTTTGATAAAATTTGATAAAAAAAATTAAAATGTGTTGTGCAAGTGTTCATAGTGTGCTATGATATTGTGCTCCACATTATTTCAATGTTGATTTTATGCCAGTGTAGATCTTATAGCTTATTTGAGGATGTCAGAGGTTGCTATATTCAAAATTTGGGTTTTTAGATCATTGTACAGTACGAGATATTTTCACCAATGTGTGAACCAATTGTTCAATGATGTTTTATATGGCTTGGGAGAAATGTATTTTCTCCATGTTTCTCCATTGTTTGGATTTAGGTTGTGCAAATTTGAGAAGTTTCTTATAATGCTTTTATATTTCTATATTCAAGTTTTTACTTGATTTGGTGTTGTACAGAGTAAGTTTCATTTACCAGTATGCAAATAAAGGTTACCAGTTGTTCTAAGTTGAAGTGTTTGTATGATGCAAGCTTGGACAAAGTGTTTCATGAATCTTAATTAGTTCATGGATTATTTTGGATTGTGTTCAAATGAATTATGTTGTCTAGAACTTTTGGATTTTCTGATTGATTTAAGGAAGAGTGTGCTTATTATTATGGTGTTTTGCATGGGTGTTGGCCAACCTTATGTTTAACACTACATGCAAGGCTTATGGAAGCGTTTTGAAGTGTATTGGGATCTATTTGGGTCCTAATTAAGGATTTGGTAGGTTTCTTTTCATTCCTATCCACCACGAGAATGTTTAGGTGCCGACCTATTTTGAATTTGTATGTATAATAGCTAGTGGCAGACATTAGAGAAATTTTTTGAGGTAGATCTTGATATAAATAGGTATGGTTTTGATGCAAGTGAGGGAATCAAAGATACGAAGAAAGATAAATTTGAGTGATGTGTGTGATATGAATTTGAGCAGAGCAGTACAAATTTCATGTTAGGGTTCTTGAAGGTAGTGAGCTAAAGGCATCTGAAATATTTAATGTGAGACTATGAAAGTGTGTGATCAATTGTGGTGGACTCTTTGTTGCGTTGATAAGTGTTCTCTGTGTAACATTCTTCTTCTATCTTAAATATTCTTTTTGTGGTAGTGAGCCTTGGTTGTGATCCCTTTTACATAGTGTGTCATATTCTAGCAGTGACCCCTTTTGTACCGATTTTTCTATTACTTATATTGTGAGATAAACCTCATCATGATTTTTCCCTCATTGGGTTTTCCACGTAAATTTGGTGTTCTCTTTTGTATGGTGTTGTGAATTCAGTTTATGTTATTTGCATTTCATGTTTAATCATACTAACCAAATAAGGGTTTAATGAATGCTTGTGGATCTGATTACTATTGAGGGTTTTGAAGGTTTAATTTTCTTACAACTGATTCACCCCCCCTCTCATTTGTCTTGTTCATTTCAACATTAAATGTATTTTATATGAACTCCAAGATTAAATTCACTTTCGATATTGTGCATGATAACTACCTAGGAAAATATTGTGCTACCCAAAATGCAATATTTGACTTGAAGGTAGAACACAACATCACAAAAATTAGTATTTTATGCAAGTTCTATAATACGTTTCTCAATAATTCACACAGTACCTTATTGGGAATAATTTAAGGAAGTCTACGAACCATGTTGTGTTTTTTCATCACACTCTTGATAAAAAAAATTAAAAACTTTCCTTGAATAAAATTTCATGATTTTATTTTGTCACGAGTTATTACAATCAAAGTATGATGATCCCTAATGTTAGGTTTGTCTTCAAGACTTTGAAAAAAAAAATTTAAGATTTATAATCTAAATATATTATTACAATCACTTTATAATTATTGTAATGTCATTGACAATACATTGGTTCAATCACAACTCTTTTGTTGTTTTTCTCTTGAGTCGATGAACAGGAAAAATATTGCATGATAATTTAGGGACATAATTCAAATTATTTATGACTACATTAGGAACCCTAACTATTCTAGTACTTTTATATTCTAAGGTGTAACTTTTAGTTACATATATATATATATATATGTATGTATGTATGTATGTATATGTGTGTGTGTGCATCCATATGTGTATGCATGTATATACATGTGTGTACATGTGTGTGTGTATATATATTTCATGAAAATTTCTCCAAAGTAAAAATAAACTTATGAAAGTATTAAAAGGAGATAGAAATAAAGGATAACAATATGATCCTTTAGTTAAAAAGGAGATTAATGAAGAATATTTATGAGAACACTTTTCAAAGAGAGGAATAATTATATTTAAATAATAATTAAAGGTAACCTTTGTGAAAGGGTGTGATGGTTTGAAAACAAACCCTTAAGGTTTATATAAATAATTTATGTGAAACTTGGAAAGGGGCATGGAGATCACTCAAGGAAGTAGAAGGTGGTTTAGTGGGATATGGGCATTAGAGAGGGTCCAACTTGTGGTACAAGGTACACCTAGGATTTTTTTGGTTAGGGCTTTGTGCAAATAGGCACACCTTTTCATGGGAGTAGACATATACCATGTTTTTGCACAAGCCTACAAGTGTTCCATAATAAGGGCCAATACCACTAAAATATTCCTAAGGTGAGTGACCATTCTAAGTGCTCCAATTAAGATAAGTAATGAAAACAATTGATGTTAAAAGATATTTGGGAATTATTTTGATGTTAATATAATTAAATTATATGGATTTGTTACTCAATTTACTATGTTAATTATCTACTTTGGAATTCTTAATAAATTATCACTTGTATTGTACATTGGTTATTCATGTCTATTTGAATAACATTACTATGAATGGTGAACCTATACCTACACAAATACAAAATAACAATCATATAATTAGCTCATTATGCAAGTTAGATCAACATTCCCCATGAAATTAGTTTGAAGCACAAAAATAGGAAATAAGGTGAAGAACACAATAATAAAAGCTATTAGATCATATTCTAATGAGAAAACTCTCAATCCCGTGGGGGAATTGGTGTCATTTTTATGTGGAAAATTTCCCTTTCCCAATTCCTTGATGCAAAGAGATGAAATTTTGTGATGATTGTGCTTCCTTGATTAAATCTACCAATAACCTAGCTAAATTGATTGCCAAAATATGAAATGCTTTATGAACTCAAATGCTAAATGCCTATAGTGATTGTGCTCTTAGTTGGTGGATCCTAGATTCAAATGAGAGCCTCGTATAAATAGAAGAGAATGATGGAGGAAGAGGCAAAATGGATGAATGTGGGACAAAAGACCAACCAATGAGAGGAGGCCACTTGTCCACATGTGATTGGAGGAGGAATGAGCACATTTTGATGAATGTGCAAATAAATATGGTTAGGTGGAATTTGAAATTTGTGAAATGAAAAGTTGGAGGGAGAGAGGAATGGAGTAAATTCCACTTGGCTCAAGGCAAAGGACATGTAAGAGGCCTTTAATGCCTTGTTGGATGTACTCACCCCTTTTGGAGGAATTTTTGAATTTGACGAATATTCCCTCATTGATGTCAAGTTGAGGGAAAATAGAAGAATTAATAAATCAAATAAAATGATTTATTGTGAAAGTTGAAAAATCTAGAGGATTTGATTGATTAGGATTATGATTAATCAGGATTTGATTAATTTAGATAGAAATTAGCTGATTTGACAATTTGATTTAGATTTTAGGATTTAAATAAATCAAAATGAGATGAATAATGGATCTAGATTTAATTAAATAAAGATTGCTTTATTTAACTAAGGAAAGTGGTGTTAGATTTAAATCAAATAAAGATTAATTTATTTAATTTAAAGAAGATGACTTTAGAGATTAATTAAATAAAGTGAATTATTTAATTAAAAGAAGGACTATAGGATTAACTAAACAAAATGATTTATTTAATTAATAGAAGCAGATGAATTAATCAGATAAATTTGATTTATTTAATTAAGAGAGGAAATATGATGAATTTAATCGAATAAAGATTATTCAATTAAATTCTTTAGTAAAGGAGATGATGCAGTAAGAAATGATGTTATTAAGATCAAGATCAGGTGTATAGGATCAAACTATATATTTTTTGTGTCTAAAATTACATCTTGTAAATTATCTTAATTCTAATATAGAATCTATTAAATCTTCTACTAATACTCAAATAACTTTAGGAAAAAAAGTTGCATTACAATATATGTTATTTTATTTTATTGATAGATAAGTACTACCAAGGGGGTAGCTCCCATATAATCGAAGTTCAAGAGGAAGAGCTAACAAAGAAACTTGAGCTCCTACAAAAGTGCATTATACCCTTAAAATGATGCATTATATTTTATATTTGATTCATTAATACCAGTTTTGGAGTGTGATTGCAAACTCATATTATGGATCACAACATCCTTTTTATAAATTTCTTTCTTTTTCCTCTATACCACTTTCCATTTGGAGGAGAGTATAGAATACTAATCATTTATTATTGACTTGTGACCCTACCCAAGAATAAAACTATCATTGAAACATTTTAAGGGACAACCATTTGTGAGTTCTTATTTTGAATGGGGCATAAAGTCTCTTCCATATCCAAAAAATATTTCTTCAGTGTCAACAAAAGCTCTACAAAATGTTTAATTTATATTTTTTTCAATTTGATTGGTTGGATAAGGAGATAAATAATTATCCAAAGTTCGATCAATAGTATAATATTATGAGATGGAATCTTTCCACAATGTGGTTTGATTGTCTAAATTAAATTTGGAGTTGAGGTAATCAACAACGATGTGTCTTGTAGAAAAACATTGATGGCACTGAAAAGGAAAACCTTCATAGTCCAACATTTGAGACCAACTACACTTAAAGAATTTAAAAGTAATGTCTACGAGAAAATACTTCAAATTATCAAGATCAACAAGGATGCATGAAAAATTTTTATGTGTGAAATTTGTAGTATCATGGTCAATCGCCAAGAAGTTTCCATGAGAATTTCTAATAGCCTCAAAACATGCATCAAACCAAAGTTGGAGTGGGAGGTTTGGAGGAAAAATATACATAGGTTTAAGATTGAAAGAATTGGTAGAAGTATTAAAATTAGGATGCCACAATTTGAGCATAAATATATCTGGCCCTAGATCTAGTGTTTTCCATAGACTATAGTATACCAATCACTCACATAATTAAAAACAACAATAAAGAAAACACAACTGCAAGGACATATTTCAAGGTTATTAAGAATGGTCACTGAGCATTAGTGATCCATTTGTGTATGTTTGGGAGAGTAGGTCACAATTGATTATATCTACCAATTTTTCCTTGTGTGATGAAAAAAGCTTAACTTTTTAATACTTCATTTTAATTCCATCTTTAAAAACAAGGATGAGAGATTTGATATCACATTTGAGGGGTATGTTTTTTGTCCCCTGCACAAGGATTATAAGGTAGATGAAGGAGGTGATAGATGAGAAGCATGATCAAAATTAATTGTAACATGTTTAAAGCTAGAAAATATATTGCGAGGACACATATTGGGTCATGAGGTAGGACCAAGAGACCCACAAACCAAATTAGGGCACACAAAAATTCCCTTTGGAGCCCAAAACATTCCCTTTTTAAGTATGCAGCCCTTGCCTATTGCAATAATGAGAGCCTAAAATTTTGGAGGAATCGAGAGGAGGATTGTCCACACCAAGATGATCAAACCTATTTGTAGTAACCTTGAGCATAGGAGAACTCAGTAGTGTGGGGAGAGTTTGAAAACCACATCTATATATGTTAATATATACATACATACATACATATACTTATACATACATGCATGCATATATATATACACACATGCATACATGCATAGACACATACATACATACATATATACATACATGCATGCATGCATACATGCATCACACATACATACATATATTTGAGTGTATTAGTGTTTGGGTCGAACATTATTATGATTAAGAATATTTGAATGTTAAAAGAGGAGAGAGAGATAGAGAGAGAGTATTATAGAAAAAGTGACATTGAAAGTGAGTAATTTGTATTGTTAAGATTATCAATCCTTGAATTGGTATTAGAGCCATGTGTGTATGTATTTATTTAAAAAATATTAATATTTTCAATAACAACAAAGTAACTCTGAGTATCTATGAAGATAGAAAATATAAGGCTTGAGGCTAGAAGATTTGTGTGAAGGCTTCAATTGGACAACATAAGTGTAATAGTGAAAGGATAGAAAACTCTAGGAAGAAATCTCTTTGCAATTAAATCACATAACTTTTTTCTTATCATGGAAATTCATAGATAAATAGATGCATGTTCTTCTAATGCTATCTAATTGCATGAATTCTTTGGAATTATGAGATACATGAATATCAAAATAGAAACTTTAATTTCTTAAAAAATAATATCCATGATTTCTATCTAGATAAATATTCACAAGAAATAATGTCAACAATTGTTCAAAAATTTAAATTAAATTCAACGGTTAATTATGTAGTCAATTTGACTTGTTTATCTTCCTTTTTTCATCCCTAAATATTATTCCTAGTGGTGTGATAATATTTGTTTACATGCATATTTTTCTTATGTAGATATAATTAACTATCCCTAGTTTAACTATGGCATAGGTGTTGAATGTTTCTTTATGCTTATAAATACTAAATGTAGAAATTAGGATTAGGTTGTATCTCTCAATTCAAAGTTATTTTAACTAAAGATGGCATTTGAAAATTTAGGCCTAATTTTACTATTTCCCTTGAAGATGAACATATTTTTTATTTTTTTCCTACTCTTACAAATTAAATGAGTAGGTTCTATGTAAACTATAATAGGTGGACAATAGATTTTTAGACTTCTCAATTTAGTATTTCTAACTAATTTTTTTCAACAAGAGTCGCATGTCCAAAAGGAAACTCTAGCCTCGTAGATTATTATCATCATATTGATCTACAAGTTTTGATATTGGTTCCCAATTATTGAACAACTAATTCATAGAGAAACCATTTGATTTTGAGAACTATAAATTTATTTTCTTCTTCTCCATGTTCACAAAGGAGGAGGGTTTCCATTATATATCTCCTTGCAAATCCCAATCAAACCAAAAAAATAAATCTAAGAAATTTCTAGAAGAATCCTAAGATAACCCACTAGATCCTTCTTAATGAAAAGAGCCATACCATCCCCACACTAGATAGCCAATATAGATAATAGATCTCATGTATACTTCCTAAAGAATCTAGTACTAGTTCTACCTCTAGTAAAATAAATATTGTCATAAGATAATTATAAATAAATTATTATCCATCTCAATCATCAATGGCCACTATATCAAATCTTAAAAAAAATCCACAATTGATGGGTGCATTGTCTAGACATGTTAGTTTAAAGATTGAATTTAATCCTAAGAAAGATGAAGAAAAAAATAGACAAATACCTAAAAGGAATTGTCTAATAAAAGAAAGGCTACCAAGAAATAATATAGAAAAGAGAACAAAATTTAACTTAGAACTTGATGGGAAGACTGAAATATTGATTATCTATGAACTAGGAAGATGGCAAACCATTGAATCATTTATAGTATTAGATGATGTTCATCATGAAAACATAGGAAATCTAAAACATCATAAAGTACCATGAAGAGAAAGTATAGGAATGGATATATATGATGCTTTTCCATAAGAAGTCTAATATATGATTTGTTTTATTATATTTTCCTTATACATGTTGGGAATTAATGTGTCTTAACCTTTGCAAGTACCTTATTTTATTTTATTGTTTTTTATTAACATAAAACAGGTTTTGAAGGGTACCTTAAACCTTGTACAAAAGAGAATGTAGCACAAGAGATAAAGCATTAATGTTGCCCCAAGAACCAACAGGTTGATTAAATCGCAATCAACTAACCATAAAAAAAATAGACAAAAAGAAAAACAGAAAATAACAACTAAAGAAGCTCTTTTAACATCCTCGTCGCCTCCACATCCTTGGTTATCACCTTGTCATGCATCTCCATGATTTCTTTAACATCATGCATTAGAATTACATTGCATTTCTTTGATTTTCTGTGAGTGCAAACACTTGGTCCAACCCCCATATCCATAACCTGCTTCCCTTTCTCAAAGTCCTCACCCAAATCCTACTTCGAAAGGTCAGGGAAAGGGGGCTTTCCAGTCCATTCTTTTGCTTTCTCATTTAAAATCACCAATCCTTTCATTGTGGTCTCAAGCAAATCCTTGCTAAGGTTTACCAAGGAATTAAGATCCTTGTGGATTTGCATGAAATTCCTTTCTATAGCAGAAATCCTAGGATCATGGTCTTTTTAAAATTTGAAGAAATCCTTCACCACTTGGTTGAGAGTTGAGTTCAACAACTTGACCAAACTAAAAATTGTACTAGCCGCTCCCTAAAACTTCTCAGAGTGGAGATGTTACAACGGGCTATAGTATCACACTTACTGTGGAGATCATGGACCTCTTGAATGAGCCACATGATCAGGTTGAAGAAGACATCAGACCCTTCCTTCACCAAACTTGAGGCCTAATTAAAATCCAACGAGCCCCAATTCAGAACCCTCCCCTAATGAGATCTCATTGTAGGATCATCATCCTAGAAACCAGCAAGCCAGATGAACTGTTCTTTGCCTTTGCCTTCAAAAAATGACACCACAAGGGATGCTTCCAAGTCAAAAAAATTCCAATTTCTTAACATCCCCTCCAGCTGAGACCCTCATATCCTCCCCACAATCCATAATTTTATCATCAAGATAATTTTTTGCCACCCCACACACCATCGTATTCCCAACACCCTCCTGAGAATGATCCTCCATAACATGGGTTGCAACATCACTCACTGGCCCCCATTTAGGAACCTTCCTACCACTACTTTTCCTCTCCTTATCTACCTCTTCACAAGCACCCAGGATTTTGTGTTTCACACGTGAGGGGGAGGGATCAACATTCTTCATAGAGCTCATACCACCAATCACATAAGAGACCAAGCTTTTCATAACCTCGGCTAAAGGTTTATCATAGTCCAAATCCATTTGGTATCCATGAGACCAAGCTAGGGATTCATCCCCAAACTCCGTCTCACCATCTCCTTCCTCCTCATCCACAAAAAACTTCCCTATCAAGTAATCCTACTTCTTGGCCTTGTAGGCTCTACTAGGAATAGGGATTGTAATTACATATCTTTATTTGATGTGCTCCATAATTAAAATCATCAACCGCTCATGTAAAAAGGGATTGTTGGGATTCTTTCTATAATCCATAATCTAATTCTCTAGAGACGAAAGAAGATAAAATGGGAACGAGACCAACTTACCATGGTGAAAATGGCTTAGCAACATAAAATGGTGCCCATAAATTACCTAATATTGCCTATCCAGGGTAAATTATCGCATAAGAGCCTTAGCCACATCTCCCCAAATTGGTTTAATTGAGGCTCAATCATAGCCACCACACTAGAGCCTTAAAAAAAATTCCTTCTCTTTATCCCTCAAGAAGTTCAACCTCACCATCATAGACATAGATTTTTCTCTGTAAAACTTTCTCCCCTAAGTCGAAAGCCCAGTAACTTCAGCTATGAACTCCTCATCCATAGTGATTGATTCCAAACATACTAAGAACATGGTTGTGCCAAGCCTCCATAAACTCCTACAAGGTCTTGTGATCAAACCCATGATGCCATAAAAGGGGTGACCCCACCTTTCTGCAAGATCTTCCAAACTTTTCCATTCACTATGGTTTCATCACAGGTTATGGGCTCCATTTTGCACCTATCTCCCCCCGTGTTCAAAAGTACCAAGCAACTCACAAAATTGAAACCAAACAAAATACAAATGAAGATTATCAAATACGCCAATGAGGAAATAGCACCAAGAAAGCATGCAATCCTATCATTCAGGATACTGAAAATAATTAAGGTTGAAACCCTCATCAAATTACAACTCTCCCTCCCACAATTTCCAATGAGAATGATGGCTATAAAATTTCTAATGAGCATTGGAAGGTTATCATTTGTTGCAAAGATAGTTGTTGTTGCACCAAAAGATCAACCTGTCAATGTCTGATACAACCACTGGATTTATACAAGATCCAAGATCCATGGGAGGCAGTTAAACCATGTCATAAATCCTAAGCATCGTGTTGGCCCATGTCGAGGATACCAAGGGTGACACCTTGTAACAATCCCCCCAGTGTAAGCGAGGGGTTCGAACCTGTGACCTCAACTCTGATACCAATTGTTGTAAAGATAGCTACCGTTGCACCAAAAGATCGACCTGTCAATGCCCGATACAACCACTGGATTTATACAAGATCCAAGATCCACAAGAGGTGGTTAAACTATGTCACGAAGCCTAAGCATCGTGTTGGCCCATGTCAAGGAGACCAAGGGCGACACCTTGCAACATCATTAAGCCACCATCACATAAAGATACCAAAAATTTTGGCCTCTTTCATACACTTAGGGAATATTATTATTAAGTAAAGTAGTAAGTTCGATAGGAAGATGGTCGTTAATATCCCAAGACCTAGCCGAGGACACACCAAATTTTTCCAATAGGTTTGTGACACCATTAGCCTCATGAAACACATGAGAAATGTAAACTTCCTCAAAATTATTCAACAATGAAAGAGCATCATTGATAATTATTTCTATGGACCAAGAAGGAGACATGAGCTTCTAAGGAAGTTGATGATATTGAAACAAGTCCCCTTCCAACCATATTTTCAACACCCCCTTCTCTCTAGCCAATTTTAATCCATCATAGGTTGTAGTATTTCAACATAGTGGTTTGTCTAGATCCCCAAAGGGAGTGTCACTGCCAAAACTAACCTACCATTGTGATCTCTCAATACTACCCCACAGCCAACAGGTCTTGGATTACCTTTAGCAAAACCATCGAAATTCACTTTATACCACCCAAGAGGAGGAGAATACCAAATCAACCCTTCTCAAGAAAACTTGAATTTTTTCAAAGGTTGGGAAATGTCATAGTTAAGCTTCTATTGTTTGGCCTCCCTCATATCATAATCAGACACAACCACTCGACTTGGAAAATAGAATTAGCTACAACCAACAAGAAGTTCTCCTTAATGGCCATAGAGATCTTAAAAAACAATCTATCTGAAGGAAGAGCAAAATTCCTAAAAATTATGTTATTCCTCTCCTTCCATAAACCCCATACAACATGAGGAAGGATAAGGGACCAAAGAAAATAAAGAGATGGATTGGAAGAAGGAGCCATCCACTGGCTCTACATATCCGTCACTGAACAAGGGAAGATCCACTCCAACTTCCAGTTATTTAGCATAATCCCTCACACCTCCCGAGCATATTTGCACCCAATAAACAAATGGCACGAGTCCTTTGCATCCTCCTCACAAATATAGCATCTATTAGGCATTGAGAAACCTCTTTTTCAAAGATTATTAATAGTCAAGATTTTATCTTGAACTAACAGCCAAAAAAACATATTGATCTTTGGAATCAAATTCAAATACCAAACAAGAGCCAATGGGGGATGAGGGCCCACAAAATTGTTCATATATTGAAAAAAAGAAGCCACCAAGAACTGACCATGCAGAAGCAGCTTCAAAACCACCTTATCCCTCTAAGAAACAAAATGGATGTGAATCTAAGATAAAAGAAACTATAAAGAGTATCCAACTCCCTAAACTCCTCGTGTATTCTTTTCCAAGCACCATCCACAATATAATCAGCAACAAACACACCAAACTCATGAACACAAATATCCCTATAAGGAGCTTCCCAATTAGCATCTCGAAGGGGACCATGACCTATCAACCAATCATCCCAAAAATGAATGTCTCTACCATTACCAAATGACCAATGGAGATGATACTTTTGATCTTAACTAAGGAATTCCAAAAGATCAAGCCCGAAGGGGGATAAAAATCATCCCTCAAAAAATCCTTGTACTTATCAACCCTTGAAAGGTATTTAGAAGCAAGAATAGTAGTCCAATCCATTTTTCCAACCAGAAGATACCATAACTATTTAGCCATGAGGGAAGAATTAAAAACCTTTAATTTCCTCAATCCTAATCCTCCTTGGGCTTTAGATCGACACACCTCCTCCCATGATACAAGGCTCATTCATTTCTTCTCCTCCATACCAGACCATAAGAAAAAACTTTGTATGCTTTCAATATTCTCCCAAAACTTCCTTGAAATATAGAAAAGGCTTAAGGAATACACCAGGAGGTTGTGCAAAGTAGATTTTATCAAGACCAACTTTCCCACTTGACTAAGGAGGGCTTCTTTCCAGACCAACAATTTAGCATTAAACTCGTCAATCAAGCCATTCCAGAATGATTCAGGAACACCATTTTCACAAAGCGGTGGATCCAAATAAGTGGAAGGAAGATTCCCAATAGCACACTAAAGAATACTAGTGATTCTCTGCTTTCTTCTATTCAGAGTATTAAAAAAAAATAGAGTGCTATTAAGGAGACACCAATTGACTAGAGGTAGCTTCATAATTATGTAAAATTTATCTAATGGCTTTAGCTTCTGCAACCAAAGAATCCCCAAGAATTATTGTGTCATCCATGAAATGTTGGTGTGAACAGTGATGAGATGAGGAGATCAGACAGAGGCCCTTAATAACACCAATAGACACCTAATTTTGAAGAGTTCTCCCAAGTGCCTCAACCAAAATTATAAAGAGGAAGGGTGAAATGGGGTCACCCTGTATCACACCCTAAGAGCTCCTAAAAAAATAGAATGGGAGCCATTCACTAACACAGAGAAGGAGACCATCGAAATAAGGCTCATTATCAACTTCAAGAATTTTTCTGAGAATCCAAAAGTAGATAAGAATTTCACAAGAAACTTCCAATTCACATGGTCATAGGCCTTAACTAAATCCAGTTTCAACAAATAACTATCCTTCTTGTTAACCATCAATGAGTGGATATTTTCATGAACTATGATGATAGGATCAAGGATCTATCTTCCAAAGACAAAGCCACATTGTTGTTTAGAAACAATCAAGGGAAGAACTTGCTACAGCCTCAAAGTAAAGACCTTCAAGAATATTTTATAAATGGAGTTGTAGAGGTTGATAGGAAAAAACTCATTAAAGGAAAAAGCACCCAAAATATTTGGGACAAGAACAATGAAGATGGAATTCAGCTCTTTCAAAAAATTTTGACTACCAAAAAATTCCCTAGTAGCATCAACCACTTCTCTAAAAACAATCATCCAGAAATCTTGAAAGAAAAACATGGGAAAGCCATCCGAACTAGGGGATTTATTCCCCTCAAATGAAAAAATATCCCTCTAACCTCCTCCATAGATGGGATACTACACAACATGTTATTTATATCCTCTGTCAAAGTTCTTGGAATAACCTCTAGAAATTGGTCTTGAAAAGTTGGATCTAGGCAAAAATTATCAGAGAGGAGTTTATCAAAGTAAGAAGAAGCATCTTGTTGGATCTCACTGTCATTCTCCACCACCATACCATTGTGATGAATACATTCAATCTAATTAGAATCATGATTCTTCAGAGTTGTGATATAGAAGAACTTCATGTTCCTATCTCCACAATTAATCCAAATCGCACGAGATCTCTACTTCCAAAGTTCTTCCTCCTTAGCAACAATATTATGCAAATAAGATAAGAGAAATCTCTCCTCATTAGACACATTAGCATTATACCCTGAAGCTTGAATAGTCTACTGCAATAAATCCAATTCCTCCTTAATACGAGTTTTCTCATGGAAAATATGTCTAAAGGAGGACTTATTCCAGATCCTCACATTAGTCTTCACCGAGGCCAACTTGGAAATTATATACATTATTGAACCATCAACCTAGATATCCCACCATACAAATAACTTATCTTTAAAATATGGATGAGAAACCCAGATTTTTTTAAAACGAAAAGGGAAGGATCAACTCCTACCAACCAAGTCAGCTGATAAAGAAATGGGGAAGTGATTCAAACCCAATCTAGTGAGAGTGGAGGGGGAGAAATAATAATAAATCAAACACTCAAGACAAAGGAGGGCCCAATCCATCTTAACTTGAATAACCAGATCTCTAATTCTTCAATTTGACCAAGTAAAAGAGTCCCCTAAAGGTCAGAATCAAACAAATTATTCTCATTGATAAAAGACATCAAATCAAATCTTCTCTCATCATCCACCTAGGACACCCCCAAATTTTCTAAGCTACTCAAGGGAGTATTGAAGTCACCCATAACCAACCATTGTTTAGTCGGGTAGCTAGCTCTGAAGTAATTTAAATTTCCCCAAAACCTCTTACAAGCACTCTTCAGATTAGGGGCATAAATATTAGAAGTAATCCATAAAAAATTATCCTTAATATTATGAAAGGATGTGGTAATTTGGTTTGATTCACCAAACACATCCCTCCCTTTCACCACCTTAGCATTTCAAAAAGTAACAACTCCCCCTGAGGCTCCCTCCGCATCAAATCCATGAAACCCACACTCTTTAAATAGCTTGTTCTTTAATATGTCCAACCTATCCACTGACATTTTAGTTTCCTAAATCAAGATAATATCTGGTCTATGATCTCTTACTTAAATTATCAAGGAGATCTTGCTAATGAGGGTTATTCAACCCTAATATATTCCATGAGAGAATCTTCATAGGGAATTCTGAGGTTTGCTTTTCAAGAACATCTCAAACAGGGTTTTCTGGGAACCATCAACAATTTTAGCTTTGATTTCTTTCTCCCTATGTTGTTGTAGAGGTCTTCCCCTACCCCTCTGCTCTGACCCACAATCAGCTTTCTAGCGATTCCTAGTCGTAACACCTAGGGAAGAAGTATGTTTCTTCCTATTTCTAGTCTTAATAGGAAAAAAGGGAGGCTCCTTTACAAGAAAAGAGCTACCCAGGTCATCCCCAATGATAGAAGAGGTGAGCACTATATTTGGTTGAACATGAGAAGCAAATACATCAGAACGACAAGAAAACTCCATTAGCTCAAGATTCTTCAACCCCATACCTTCACTAGCCAAAGCTTCCCCTCCAGGACTTGGCTCAACAACATCAACAAAACCAAGGATGGTATCCTCCACATGAGCATTCAACTCCCCATCTTCCAAAACATCCTCTTTCATAGGAAGGATGTGATCATCCACATGAGCATTTATCTCCCCAGCCTCCAGAACTTCCTCTTTCACAGAGAAATATTTTGATACCTTAACAAGAGATAAATCTCTCGTCCCCGACCCCTCCTCAACCTTACTCATAACACCTTCCTTCACATTCTAGGTTACACTTGGTTGTGATGAAACATCAATCCTTCCACCATCGGCTTTTAGCCCCTCCTTCGGCTTCACCTTTTCCTTCTATTCCTTCAAGGGCTAAGAAGGAGGTGGCCTAGAAGGCTTTAGCAGACATTTCCTCACCCAATGACCAACTTTCTTATAGTGAAAACAAGCAAAGGGGATAGACTCTTACTCAACCACTTGGTTCCAAACACCCAACTTAGAATTTATCGATATTTTCTTAGGTAAGTCCACAAATTGATCAACAATTACACATAAACAATCATAAACCAACCTTTTCCAAGACGAAGTCATCTGTTCAATAGAAAGAAGCTTCCCAAAAGTATTTACAATACCAAAAAACACCTGCTCATCCCAGAACTCCAATGGAAGTGCCAAGAGATGAACCCAAATAGGGGTTGGGATGAACAAGGATAAGCTTGGGTTAAAGCTAGCCTCCCACTTCTTGAAAACCAATGAGGATTTACCAATCATCCAAGAGCCACCCGTAAAAACACTAACCACATTCTCATCAGAGGTGAAGGAAAATGAAAAGAATCCTCTAGCCATCGCAACCACCTCCACCTGACCTGTCACTCTCCAACATTTAAATACAAGATTACGAACCAGTTCAATGTTTGAATGAGGACCCATAAATTTCCCCACCAAGGACTAATCCATCAATTCCAAACACTTCTCAATGATACAATCAGGAATAGAAATTGAGTACTCCCCAACAACTGGATTCGCCAAGAAACTAACTAGAGGAGAATAACTCTTACCTTTAAGCTTAGCACCAAAAATATTAGACCATTTGGTTCCATCAGATGTATCCCCCACACACTTTTGTCCTTACACAACAGAAACAACCTCAGGAATATTTGGTTGAGGAGAAGAGGACAATCCCACATTGAGAGGACTCGAGGAGGCCCCCAAACAAGACATGGAAGAAATGCCAGCCACATAAATTGAAGAGTCTAGAACACCAAAAATTAAAGAGGACCCACCATCTTTACCATTAGCCACGCAAAATGCTGACAAATTTTCACCAATAGCATTCCCATTAGGAAACCTACCACCATTAACACCAGGGAGGGAACCATATTTTCCCACCTCCAAAGGTTTTTGAAAAAACATAGAACCACCCAAAGAGAGCTCCATACCAATCACTTTTATTTAATTGTTATTTGACATTTTGTCATGATTATTTAACATATTTTATAATGTATTTTAATTAATATTTGTGCTCCACCTAAAATATGGAATTAGAATTTGTGTAAGGAACTTGATGCCATGTGTAAGTATTTTGTTGCATCAAATATGTTGTCATAAGGTGGATATATTTAGTATATTTGGAGTGCCCCTCTTTTTGTGGGATTCTATGACAAGTTATAATAGAATCTTATGAAGAGCCAAGAATAGGGTGAGTTACTTTGGAATCTTCACTATCTATTACATACTTTATTATTTTTCATATGGTACCTATTTTGAGATGGTTTATAATTAAAATTTGGGTGCCCATGTTGAGTGGATCAAACTAGAGTTTATAGGTGACCTATTGATTTACTATTTTTTCCAAGTTGTATGGAATCTTCAAAGGTGACATTGAAAATTATGCCCAAGTTGGGAACCATTTTTTTAGATATTTTACAACGTGGCTTTGAAAATCATTTGTGGTTTCCAACTTATTCATTTGTCTATAAATTGATACTTAAGGAAGTGGGTATGGGATGAGAATTTTTAGGTATATAATGTTATTATAATGTTGCCAAAATTCTTCCAAGTTTGTTTGTGAAATACTCTTACAAATACTTGCATTTCAATCATTTTGTAATCTCCTTTCATATTTGATGATACATTGTGCAATTTTTGGAATGTGGATTTTTTATCTCGAAAGAGTTTTCCCCACGTAAGACATTGTGTTATGGTATCATTATTTTTCTATTTATGAAAGTATTTTTTAATTTTTGTAATAATTTTGGATTATATTTTAATTTTGTTATAATTTTTTCTCTTCAAGATTAGAGTGGGAAGGTTTTTTTCATACCTTTCTTCCTTACAAGTGGTATCAAAGAATGATCACCTTTGGTTCTAGATATCAGGTAGAGGGTTTTTTGAGATAATAAATATTTGAGTGAGAGCTTGTGTAGAAGGAGAACCTTGGGATATATATTTTAGGAAATAAATATGGCAAGCACATCAAGGAGGGTTGAGGTGGAAAAAATTAGGTACAAATTTTGAGATATGAAATTGAAAATAAAAGATTCATTGATTGACCATGATTTATGGGATGTTGTTGATACAAATATTTTGAGGTCTATATATGCTACTCAAACATATCTATATGATTTAATGAACCAAAAATATAAGGGTTAATTAAATTGTGACTTGTATATTTTATTCCTATCAGTGTCCATAAAGAATCCATTACAAAATATTTATGAAAGAAATTTGGAGAGATATATCAATCCAAATCTTTGGTGAATGAAATATTCTTGGGGAAGAAGCTCAATTCCCTAACAATGGAAGAAGGTGGATGGATTTCATACCACCTAGAAGAATTTAACATTTTTAAGGCTCAACTAAACTCTATGGGTCTAAATATGGATGAGGAAAGATGTCAAATGTTACTGTTTTTGTTTCTAGACTCATGGGATAACCTAGTCATGTCAATTTATCATGTAGTATTTTTTTAATAACATGTGTTATTGACCAAATTTCATATTTCCTATATATTTCATCTCCCTTAGCCTAATTTTGTGTAAGTTTTCTTCATCTCTCTCACACATGCATCAGCCTAAGGTCCCTAAATTTTCTAAGTATGGGAGCATGTCCAATTTTCTAAGTCTATGTAAGTCATCAAAGCTAAAAAGTTTCCCTTCTTGGCATGTCATTTCTTCTTTTTCTATTGAGATATAAAAATTAACCATAATATAATGGCTCCCATTAATTCCTTTCTTTCATTCCTTATCTCACATGAGGAATTCAAATTTATCCATACTAGCATACCTCTCCACCAAACTTTGCTCCATCACAAGCCTTTTTCAAATATTTGGACTTCCTCTCACCAACATGACTCATTAAAACATAATCCTTGACTTATGGTACAAGTCATGGAGTACCCTCAATACTTGAAATTTTATATTTCCACCTCTTTTAACTATTCACCTTACCTACCTCCCTACATGACCGAATCACCATTAATTATTAGTTGGATTACTCTCCTTCCATAATATTTTGTGAGAATAAAAGGATCATTTAATAATGAGGACATGGATCCACATGGACCTTTACTGGATAAAAAAAGTGAGATGAATTGGGTTGCCATTAATGTGGTTATTAAGGATCCAAACACTATGGTACCTTTTTCTATTATTGAACATGATTATTACAGGTCATGTGAAATGTTCTCCCATACCTCTTGGGTATATCCAAGCACACATGACATAATTTCAAGCATGGATTAATGAAAATGGAGAATCGGTTGGTATATGCATTCTCTGCCACATACATATATAATTAAGTAATGATGACTCTTTAATATAAACATAAGTAGATTATGTATATTTATGAATTATCCTCATCCTATGATCAATTCAATATAAGGTTGAAGGAGGCGAGTAAGGAAACATGGAGAGATATAGAAACTCAGGTAATGTACTCACTTAGCAAAAATATTTAGCATATTTTGAATATAAGAAATTGATATTACTAATCTGATTATTGATATAATGTTTTCTTTAATCTTATCATAATGAGAATTATTCTAGGAAATGATGAACTTAAAAAACCATTGATAAATGAAGATATATTTGATTATAGGCATGAAATAAATCTTGGATGTATGCAAATATAGTTGATCGTGTAAAGATTGTCTTCTTTGTGCTTGTAACCCTATCAAGAAGGGTGAACCATGGTTTAAGTAGATTGTCTAAAAACCCCACTTTCAGCCCCTTAGGCCCTAGACAAGGGACTGGGCCGTGCAGCCCCTTAGGTCCTTGACTAGGGATTGGGTTATAGAAGGTTGGGGGTCCCACCTAGGCTTCTTCCCCTTAAGACCTAGACAAGGGATTGGGCCTTGCAGCCCCTTAGGCCCTTGACTAGGGATTGGGTGAATAGGAGGTGGTAGACCTTAGGCTACTTAAGGATTCCATGATTTCCTCTCCCCTTGATAGGATGAGTGTCTTCGAGGTGTTGCCATGAGTGGAGTATGCAGGTACTAAGCCACTAGGCAAGAAGGATTGGGATGGGCAACCTCTTGAGATTTATTTGAAGGCTTCAAGGCGGATCCACCCATGGCACTCCTCTTTCTTGTTAAATTACATTTATGATTATGCTTATATTTTGGATATCTAGATATTAATGCTAACAAATATATGTGTGTGTGGAAATGTTGTTAATATGGTGAATGCAGATTTCAAAATCAAGATTACTTAATTAAAAAGAACGTTCATTTGGAAAGAAGAAACCCTAAACCTAATCAACAAGTGAATTTTAGGGAAAATCGGGTAAGGGACATTATAGATTGTCTATTCAAACCTTGTGATTCGAAGGAGCTACAATGTGCATTGTAAGGAAAAAAAATATTTTCTTTAGTGTAGAAATATATAAAGATGCTCGAAATGGAAAATTCAAGTTCTCTACTTAAAAATGATAATGTATGGAACCTTTGAGTCACTCCAAACAAGCAACTTGTATATGAATGTTTTTATTTAAAAACATATACATATATATATGTGTGTATTTCAATCGAACATATATATATAAATATATATAGATGAATATACATTATTCGAATGCATGAAAAGATGTGAATGAAATCATTTAGATGCATAGATATACAAATATAAAGTATGTATATAATGCATATATATGTGTACATATACATACATATTCATAATTGAATTTGAATTGAAATCAAGTTGATAACTAATATATAATGAATTGAACAGTGGAAAATCAATGAATATTTGAAGGCAGACCCATGATGGATGTGGCCTACAAAATATTTAAGGCAATGTTCAAAATTACAGGGCAATGACAGCTATGGTAGAAAATCCATAATGATAGCAATCGGCCACATGCAAACGTGTGGTTACCATTTATGTGAAGAGTGGTGGAAAAAGCAGGGGAATCGATTTGGGGAAGAAATAAACAAGTAGTGGAAAAAGCAAAGAAGAGTACACATGGGTGGAGAAAATCTTAGGAAAGTCTCATCAAAAATATCGACCAAAGAGGTAACTCGACTTTCTTGAAATCTATATCGAATTCATTATCTTTATATTCATATTCAGTTAGTGATTGTCACTGCATTTGTTGAAACCGATAACACAACATTTTTTATATTTGTTGTTTTTGTGTGCGTGTCTCAGCTAAAGTCGATGGTGCAGTGTAGTAGCCACCCTCTGGGAATTTCCAGGCTATGGCCTATTTATTTTAGCATTTTCAATGGAGCCTAAACGATTAGCCTTTTGTGCTAGACCGAGACATTGAACCCCCTTTAGAAGTGACAGTGTGATAGTGTGCATGACAATGTAAGCCACATTGTGGCTATCAGAATAACATATTCCGATCGAATGTGTATCCTTTGGTGTTGGAAAACTGTAGAGGTTCGCACATTGAACCTATTAGAGGATATAAACCTCTAAATTTCTTCATTTGTTTGACTGTGTTTCAACTTTCAACATATCACTTCCTAAAGAAAAGCCTTAATTATTGAGAATGTGGAACCATATTTGCATGAAGAGAATTGCCCTCGTCCTTATGAACCGATGCAATGTATAAGTTCAACTCTTGTAGCCTTGTACAGGAATCGATTGTCATGATTGATAGGAGTATTTTTACTTGAATAACATACAGATTTGAGTTTGCTTGAAATATATTTTACTACATTGCATTATGGGATAAGCTACGATTCCCATATGGGTAATCTCATTTATGGCTTAAAATCTATGAAGGAATCACCTGACCCCTGAAATGGGTCAAATCTAGAGCCAACGTATTCTATTTATTTGCAACCTAAAAAGGCGTGAGTATGGTTGAAAACTGAGTCTCTAAGATTTCTTGATTGAAGTAGTTGCTCGAGTATAACAGCGACAAGCATGTCAATCATAGATTTCTTTATACTGTTATACTGCCTTGAAATTTCTAGAGAGGAAAGTGTTTAGCATTTGAAGGATAGACATTTTATCCTTATGTATGAAACAGGACTATTTGATTGTTTGTTTTTAAAATAGAAAACATAGTAGATGACATTATTTTACCCTTAATGTAACTAGTTAGTCTGAAACATAAATATGTCAACGTAAATGATGATTATAACTGCAAAAGACTCTATTTTGCATAAATTTATCTTTGCATAATGAATTTTTATATGTAAACAGCATGTTTAATGGTTGTTTAGTATGTAAACAACTTACTTTATGATTGTTTAGTAGGAAACAGTACTTGTTTGGTTAAAACAATGAATGTTCATATGTAAACAACTTGTTTAATGACTTTTTAGTATGTAAATAGCTTACTTTATGACTGTTTAGTAGGAAACAATACTTGTTTGGTTAAAACAATGAATGTTCATATGTAAACAGCTTCTTTGATGACTGTTTAGTACATAAACAACTTACTTTATGATTGTTTAGTTAGAAACAGTACTTTTTTTGTTAAAACAATGAATGTTCATATGTAAACAACTTGTTTAATGATTGTTTAGTATATAAATAGCTTACTTTATGACTGTTTAGTATGAAACAATATTTCTTTTGTTAAAACAATGAATGTTCATATGTAAACAACTTGTTTAATGACTATTTAGTACGTAAATAGCTTACTTATGACTATTTAGTAAGAAATAGTACTTGTTTTTTTAAAGAAACGAATGTTCATATGGAAACAATAATGTTAGAATTTAACAGTAAGTGAGAAACTGTTATCATAGACTTGCTTAGAATATTTGTATTTTGACTATGAAATGTCAATTTAGAATACTATTTGAAGATTGTAATCTAAATAATGATTATTTCAGAATGTATGCACAAAATTTAACATTAGTAGGCACATATATGTGTATGCACATAGACTTCGTCTATGTACATACACATAATTATGACACATCTTCTTTTGTTTGTTTTCTTTTACATTTTACAAGGGAAAATGCTTAAGATGTTAAGTAGAAAATGGTCATAAGAATGATATGAATGATTGTTAAAATACTCTGTGAAACATAGAATCTGATTTTTGTTTAGAGTATATATTTTTATTCTACTTCTTCTTTTGAAGACATGTTTAAAATAATATTTAAAATAATTTAATAAGAATAGTGTTACCGTATTTGACTATGTTAGGAATTGCATGCAAAAGAAATCAATTAAATGCAGATAAAGATTAAATAGGGGAATGAAAAATGCACATAAATAATAATAGCGAGTGACAATTTTTAACGTGGTTCACCCAAACTTAGGCTACATCCACCAACAGAGAGTCTAATTATTATTATCCAACAAATCAAACCGATTACAACTAGAAATCCTTGCAACTCAATATTGTTGCAAATGCTACAATACAATATCAACGGAAACCCTAACCCTTAGTCATTTTATCAAGACATGTCAGTTACAAAATAGGATTTTTTATGTCGGTCAATAGAAAACTAACTCCCAACCCTACCCTGTATCGCGACAAGGAGTGCACCAGGGGCGTTGCCCCTGGACCCCGCAATGGGTACTACCCCTTGACCCTGTCTTGGGGGCACTGCCCCTAAATCCCTGTTAAATAACTTGGGGGGAAACCGCATCGACAAAAGTGGGGAAATTTATCCTCTGAATCTGATTAGGCTCCATATAACAACAATCTCCCACTTGGAGACTGATCATAACATCACTAACCATGTAGCTCTCTGGAAATAAGCGCCTTAGACCCTGTTGTTTTGATTTATTGTTTTTAGTTTTGAAGACCAACCAAAGTTGAAAAGGATCTCAACTTCTCCCTTGTCACTACCTTTGTAAACATATCCATTAGATTTTCATCTATATGTATCTTTTACAACCTTAACTATCCATCATCCTATACTGGTCAAATGAAGTGATACCTCAACTATATGTGTTTGGTCTTTGAATGCAAGCAGAATTCTTTGCAAGATGTATGGCACTTTGGTTGTCCATAAATAAATAACTGTTGGCTTGTTATTTTCCCAATTCTTCTATGAAGGATTGCAACCATATCATCTCCTTGCTTTCCTCTATTATAGATACATACTCTACCTCTATGGTGGATAAAGCAACCACCTTTTGCAACTATGAGATCCAACTCACTACTATTCCACCTACAGTAAAGACATCACTTGTATTACTCCGCCTGGTATCAATATCCCCTACCAAATCTGAGTCTACATAACCTACTAAATCAGTATTGGAGCCCCCAAAACATAATTTTTTTTATTGGATGTACCTCTCAAATACCTGAGAACCTATTTTACTGCATTCCAATGCTCCAATCTGGGATTACTCATATACCTGCTTACGACTCCTACAGCATGTGCAATATCCGGTCTCGTGCATACCATGACATACATTAAACTTCCTACAGCTAAAGCATATGGTACCTTGGACATTTTTTCTTCCTCCTCTCGTGTCTTTGGACACATCTCCTTAGGTAATTTCAAATGACTAGGCAAAGGTGTGCTGACAACTTTTTCATTCTCCATATGGAATCTTTGCAACACCTTTTCAACATAACCAGCCTGAGATAGATTCATTTTTTTTATTCTTCCTATCTTTGAAAATTCTCATACCAAGGATTTGTTTTGCTACCCCCAAATCCTTCATAGCAAATGATTTTGCTAACTATTATTTTAACTCACTTATGTGATGCATGTTAGACCCCGCTACAAGCATGTCATCAACATATAAACATAAAATAATGTAGCTTTCATTATCCAACCTCTTAAAATAAACACAATGGTCAGAATTACACCTGTTGTAACCTTGCTTAGCCATAACACTATAAAATTTCAAATACCATTGCCGAGGTGCTTGTTTCAAGCCATATAAACTCTTCTTCAATATGCACACCAATTTCTCCTTACATTTGACCTCAAATCCTTGGGGTTGTTCCATATATATATCCTCCTCCAAATCACCATGGAGAAAGGCAATTTTCACATCTAACTGTTCCAAATGTAAATCATCAGCAGCCACAATACTTAAAACAGTACGAATAGAAGTCATCTTAACAACCAGAGAAAAAATCTCAGCAAAATCAATGCCCTTTTTCTGTGCAAATCCTTTTACAACTAACCTAGATTTAAACCTGTTCTTACCTCCATCTTCCTCTTTCAGCCTATAAACCCATTTGTTTGGTAAAGCCTTTTTACCTGCAGGCAACTTACATAATTCCCAAGTCTGATTTTTCAGCGAGTTCATTTCTTCTTTCATTGCAAGCTCCCACTGAACCTTTGTATCCACCTACATAGCTTCATCATACCCTTTTGGTTCACTAACATCTGTTAACAAAATAGAATACAAAGAGGGAGAAAACCTTTCAGGAGGTCTACTTAGCCATGTTGATCATCTAACATGCACTAGAGTTTTTGGTATTTCTTGTTGTTGTTGTTGCAGAGCATGAGGAACCACTAGAACATCATTTTTTGGAGTATCATCCAGCATTGCATAATCATTTGATTTCTTCTCATGCTGCTGCAATTGATCTTTGTACAACACTTTCTCGTTGAATATGACATGCCTACTTCTCACAATTTTTTGATTTTCAAATTCCCAAAGCCTATAACCAAATTCATCAATTCCATATCCAACAAATATACATTTCTTTGATTTTGCAACAAGATTGGTTCTATTTTCAGAATCTACATGTGCAAATGCTTCACAATCTAAGGTTTTGAGAAAAGAATAGTTCACCTTCTTACTTATCCATTCTTCCTCTAGAATACCACAACCCAAAGGATTAGAGGGACCTTTATTAATCAAATATATAGTAGTATTTATATCCTTTTCCCACATGTTTAAAGGCAGCCTAGCATGCAATCTCATGCTCCTTGCACACTCCATTATTGTCCTATTCATATGCTCAACCACTCCATTTTCTTGTGGAGTCCCTAGAACCATTTTCTGCCTACAAATTCCATTAAAGGAACAATAATCTTCAAATTATTTTCTACAATACTCACCACCATTATTAAATCTAATACATTTTAATCTTTTACCCGTCTCATTCTCAACCAAGCTTCTCCATTTCTTAAGTGTTTCAAATACATCAAATTTCTTCCTAAGGAAATAAATCCAAACCTTCCTAGTTTCATCATCTATGAATGCAACATAATACCAAGAGCCACCTAGAGAAGATACCTGAGCTAGTCCCCATACATCTGTATGCACAAGCTCCAACTTTTCATCTTTCTTTTTCTTCCCATCCTTGAAAAAAATAACTCTCTTTTGCTTTCCATACACACAACTTTCACACAAATCCATATTAATAAATTTCAAACCTGGTAAAAATTTCTTAGAATGAAGTACCTTCATACCTTTTTCACTCATATGCCCAAGTATGTTATGCCACAATGTTATCTCAGAACCTGCAGCAATTGTTTCAGTCTCTTCCTGCAAACTCGCAGCAACTGTTCCTGAACCCATTTATTTTTTCTTTGCAACAACTAAAGTAGAAGGAATGGTATGACATGTACAAAGATATAAAGTTCCTACTTCCACACCTTTTGCTACTATTAAGGCACCTCTTGAAACCTTCAAGTTTTTATCATTGAAAGTAACTATGCAGCCTTCATCAACTAGCTGCCCTACTAAATTAAATTCCAACTCATCCTTGGAACGTGACTTACCTCTTGTAGTAGCCAATGATTCCCATTCTACAACTTAATCTTAATTATTCCCTTTCCAAAAATCTGACAGGGTTCATTATCTCCCAAATAAACCAGCCCAAAATCCCCTTGGACATAATCAAGAAAATAACTTCTATGGAGCATAGCATGAAATGATGCCCTTGAATCTAAAACCCATGAATCATTAGCATTATCTAGGGAAAGAATCAAAGAATCATCTTTAGATTTATTAATTACCACATTTGTGTCCTTAATGCCTTTGTGTTTGTCTCCTTTATTCTTCTGAGACCAACAATCTTTCTTCAGATGACCTAGTTTCCCACAATACCATTAATGCTTATGTCCTCTGGATTGGGACCTCTTGCCCTTTGATTTTCCTCGTGACTTCCCATGACCTCCAGAACCTTTTCCTCTCTCCTTTGATATGTGACTACTTTTTGCATTCAAAACACTACCTAATGTGGATCCACCTGATATTTTCCTACGAATTTCCTCACTCAGAATAACACCAACAACATCATCAAATTTCAGGGTATTTGAACTAGAAATGGAGTTGCTAACAGCCAGTACCAAGCTATTCTAAATTTCAGGCAAAGAACACAAAATCAAAAGAGCCTAACTTCTTCATCAAAGTTTACATTTAAAAAATTTAATTGACTGGTAACCGTATTAAACTCATTTAAATGATCAACAACTGACCTACCTTCTACCATGTTCACATTAAATAAATGCTTCATGAGAAATACCTTATTCAAAGCAAAAGGATTTTCATATAACTTCGCTAAGGTTTGCATCAACTCTTTATTTTTATTTGATGTTGTAATATTTAACGCCACTGATTGTGCCAGGCATAAATGAATACTGCTAAGTGCCTTTATGTCCAAAATATCCCAGTCCTCATCAGAAATTGTTGAGGGTTTCTTGGTTTTCTCTTCCAATGGCCACCATAAATCCTTTTGATAGAGATAATCTTGCATCTGCATCTTCCATAAGTGATAGTTTTTCCCATTGAATTTATCTACCTTTAATTTACCCTCATCCACCATTGCTCCCACTTAACCATGAGACTCCCACTCAACCATGAGACCTTCCTATAAATGATAATTAAACACAACCCGCTCGGATACCACTTGTAAAGAATTGCATGCAGAAGAAAAAAATTAAATGTAGATAAAGATTAAATAGAGGAATCAAAAATACATAGAAATAATAACAACGAGAGACAATTTTTAACGTGGTTCACCCAAACTCAAGCTACAACCAATTACAACAAACAATCCTTGCAACTCAATACCGCTAAAAATGCTACAATACAATATCAATAGAAACCCTAACCCTTAGTCATTTTATCAAGACTTATGTCGATTACAAAATGAGGTTTTTTTATGTCGGCCAATAGAAAAATAACTCTCAACGCCTTTATTAAATAATAAAATTTGTTTGAGGTTTCAAGGGTGCTGCCCCTTGACCCCGCAAGGGGCGCTACACCTTGACCTTGTCTTGGGGGCATTGCCCCCAAACCCCCACTAAATAATTTGGGGGGAAACCGCGTCGATAAAAGTTGAGAAAATTTAACCTCTGAGTCTGATTAGGCTCCATATAACAACAGACTAGAGCACCTATGGGTAGTTTTTGCTAGAAGGTAGATAGTTTTTGTACTATAAATTTACCTTTTGAGATGGGTGCTGAAATGGTTTTAGAGAGTATAGGTTTGCTTTACCAGAACCTACCATTTGTTGTTGTTGCAACACACTTATTATGCTTGGCCAAGAAATGTGGATTATTATGTATGTATGAATGAACTCTATGATTTTACTCTCTCCCTTTCCTCGCATAGATCTTGCACTTTCTTTTCTAATTTGTAGATAGAAATTACATGTTGATGTATGGGCATGCACCAGATTCTACCTTGTAGGTTGTTCTCTTGCTATAATTTATATGCAAGGTCGGACATTCTTCAATTCAAAATAATACTGGGGAAGCATAAGCTTTGTGGTTGGGTGGTAAAGCACTTCAACCATGTTCTCATCCACCAGTGGAGGTGAGCGATGAAGAAGAACCTTAGTTGTTCCCAAACTATTAAAGTCTATAATGTAACTTGATGTAATTCATTCATGTAATTGATGAGAAATGTACTATATAAGGATATTGTGGCCTTAGGTGCCAAGTAAAACTTGATATTATAATTTGGCTCTGGAAGTTAATATAAGAATCTTTGACTCATTTAAATGGACATGTGTAGCTATGATTGACTTTAGCCACTAATTGTGTCTTTTTAATTATGAGTATATTCATGTGTCATTTACAATAATACTAATCAAGTAATAATTTAGGAATGGGTTATTACATTTGGTATCAAAGCTTAGAGTTCAGCTCTAGGCCTTTTGAGTCTACCGTAGTTGACTAGGGTAGTTGACCCTTGACCCAAAATTGGAAGTCCTGAGAATTGACCGAACTTGAATTGAATGTGGGAATGGGAAGGTCAAAGGCGGGATGGAGGAAAGGGGAATATGTTAGAACCCCGTGCAAGAATGATGTAAAGGAAGGAAACACCAAGGTGAAGGTTCCACCAAAAATTCCTAATGATGAAACTCTAGCTCAGGCTCTTATGTGATTGAAGCTAGAGAGAGGCTTGAAGATTGAGGAGAAGCGAACACCTAAAATCAAAAATATTTCTGCAATTCGAGACCGGCCTTTAGGGTGTGAACCCAATGCACCCCTATTGACCAAAGAGGAAAAGGAGAGCCTACATTCCCAACCATCCTCTTCTATAAAGTTTGATGTTAACTCAGATGATGATCCAGAGGAATTTCCTCTTTCTGATATTGAGAAATCAGAATGATTTAGCTATAAGTCTATTGTAAATAAGGGTCTATTGACTCACCTTAAATATAAATAAAATTAAATGATAAGTAGGAGGTTTCTTCCTGGGACGGACCAATGCTTCACCTCTATGAGCATCACCTAGATGCAATGAGTGCTAAGTGGACCATTCATTATCATGAGAGATGGGTTATTGTGAACCGCTACTCATGAATCATGGGTCAATGAGTTTGACTCAAAAAACTACACGGTTAAATCTTGATAGCAATATCATAATTTGACATGCTATGGAAGAAACCTCCTACTTATCAATTGATGAGCTAAAGGGGCTCTATAATGAATGGTTCATAAGGCACAACACTTGCTAAAGGTTTTGCAAATGAGGTAGCAAGCTAAGTGGGCTTAACCTTGGGGGAAACTCCATGGTTAAGCGCGCTTGAGCTAGAGAAATACTGGGATGGGTGACCTCCCAGGATGGACCAATGCGTCACCTCTGTGAGCATCACCTAGATGCAATGAGTGTTAAGTGGACCATTCATTATCATGAGAGATGGGTTCTTGTGAACCACTACTCATGAATCATGGGTCAATGAGTTTGACTCGAAAAAATACACGGTTGAATCCTGATAGCAATAACATAAAATTAAATGATATTTTGGTGTGTCCAATGAGAGACTCTAAAATGTGTGTATCTTCCTGAATGTGTATGTCTTCTATGTTAAGAGATGTATACATATGAAGATTATGTGATGTAGCATAAGAAATTTTATTCGTAGAACCTTGTGTTGAGATGCAATGAATGTGACTGTGTTGCAGGATAAGTGTGAGACATCATGGTGACCACCAAGCAAGATAGGGATGGTAGTGGTTCTAATAACATACCAAAAAAGAGACTGGAGCAAATTCTAGAGCTTCTAAATCGGCAAGTCTTGCATGGATCTTATAGAGCAAGAAATATGAGTGGCACACGAGGACCTAAACCGTAGGAATGAATAAGGCAATCAAGGAAATGTGGTCTAGGGGTAAGTCCACGAAGGAAAATCAAGGAAGATCTTAGGAAAGACCTCAAAAGTGTAGCACCGCCCAAGTTCAATGGTAAGGCTATTGGAACTAGAGCTGAAGCTTGGATTATAGAAATGGAAAAATATTTTGGGCTCTGTAACCTTTCTGAATAGACTAAGGTGGCATGGGCTACATATCACCTCTCAAGTGAAGCAGTGACATGGTGGGATAATTAGAAGTTGGAATGAAATCTACAACCAGCTAAGATCACTTGGGAACTCTTCCTCTAAGCTTTTAGGAAGAGATGGTTACCATAGCTTTTCTTTGATAAGAAAGTGATAGAATTTTAGAACTTAACCCAAGGAAATATGACTGTGATTCAGTATTGGGAAAAGTTCACTAACCTGTTGAAGTATGTGCCTAAATATTAGGGGGATGAATGGTTTCATATTCAGAAATTCATACTGAGACTCAGACCCCACATAGGAGAAGAGGTGGAAATGAATGAACCTCGGACCATGAATGAAGTCTTTTAGAAGGCCACCAAATAGGAATAGAAGTTGCATCAGTTATCAAATCTTTGCAATGATTCAAATTCTAAGTCTTGTTATGGGAAAAATAAATTTCATTAGGGATACAAGAGCCATTAGATCCGTAATCTCAAGAGGGGAAGTGAATCACAGGAGAAGGGTGAAGATGGTAATGGAGGAAAGAACAAGAAAGAAAACAAGGGAAAGGATGACCATAAGTAGAAGGGATTTAGAGAGGACAAGTCAGGAGGTTGAAAAGGGCCTCGTGATGGATGTTATACTTGTGGAGGTGACCATTATGCCTCAAAATAACCTCAGTAGTTGAAGCTATGAAAATAAGGAAGCTACTAGCAAACTCACCAGATCCAGGCTAAAGTGGATAACAGGCAGGTAGAATATCAAGCTTCGCCAATCCAGCTAATGGGTAAGTCTATGGCCAATATGTCTCTATCTTAATTGATATTGGAGCTATTAATTTTTTTATAGATCCTAGAATAATATCCAATAAACTCATTAGACCTGGATACATGGTAAACTCTTGGAAATTCTAGTATGGTATTCAAGCAAAGTAGAGGGTAGATACATGTCTCTTTTGCAATGAGCTAGAACTTCCAACCTTTCAAACTTAGATCAACTTGTATGTGGCACCCTTAGGCTCATATGATGTAATTTTGGGAATAAATTGGTTATTTGAGCATAAATCTTTAGTGAGCTATGAGGATAAGGTGGTCAACTATCTAGATGATTATGGAAACCCAGTTGAGTTTTGTGGAATGCAGAGACCCTTAGAGCTTAGATAGATTTCTATCATGCAACTCAAGAAGACTCATCAAAAAGGGTGTGTGATTCACGTAGTGCATATTAGTAATCCAGAAAATAAGGAACCATATTTAGATGATTATCCTATTCTCAAGGAGTTCTAGGACGTAATCCCTAATGAACTTACAGAATTTCCTCTGAAGTGAGAATTTGATTTTTCCATTGACCTAGTTCCAGGAGTTGAGCCTCAATCCAAGGCACCTTATCAAATGACCACTACAAAAAATTATGAGTTGAAGGCCCAAATAATGGAATTATTGGATAAGCGACTCATAAGACACTATGTGTCTCCTTGGGGAGTGCCAATTATTTTTGTGAAAAATAAATATGGAACTTTGCGTTTGTGTATAGATTATTCGATGTTGAACAAGGTTACCATCAAGAATCAGTATCCACTTTCAAGAATTGATGAATTGTTTGATCAAATGAAGGGAGCAACAGTGTTCTCCAAAATTGATCTCAGGTCAAGGTATCATCAATTGAGGATTAAGGAAGAAGATATTTTGAAGACTGCATTCAGAACTCGATATGGACATTATGAGCTCATAGTGGTACCTTTTGGTTTAACCAATGTGCCAACAACCTTTATGAACCTTATGAATAGTGTATTCAGAGACTACTTAGATGACTTTGTTCTTATTTTTATTGATGACATTCTAATCTACTCAAGGACTGTCGAAGAGCATGATAGAAATTTGAGGATAGTTTTTCAGCATTTAAGAGAAACAAAATCCTTTAGGAAGCTATCCAAGTGTTCCTTCTAGCAGGACTGAATATACTATTTGGGCCATGTCATTTCAATGGAAGGAGTTTTCGTAGACCTCAAAAAGATCAAGGAAATCATGGAATGGTGAGTGCCTCAGAATGTGTCAGAATTTCATAGCTTCATGGGCCTTGTAGGATACTATAGGAATTTTGTGCAAGGGTTCTCCCAGATTGCATCTCCTATTACCTCTCTCCAAAGGAATGGAAAGTGGTTTAAATGAATTGAGAAATGCAAGTAGGCATTCTGAATCCTGAAGGAGAGGCTCACTACAGCACCAATGTTGACTATCCCTGATCCTAATGGGAAATTCATAGTAATCATGATGCTTCCAAAGAGGGATTGGGAGCAATATTAATGCAAGATGGATAAGTAGTGGCACATGAATCAAGGAAGCTTAAGCAGCACGAAGTGAACTATGCGCCACATGATTTAGAAGTGGCAGCCATAATTCATGCCTTATAGATGTGGAGGCATTACCTCTTGGAGAAGTCTTTTGAACTCAAAATAGACCACTTAGAGTTGAGATACATATTTACCCAACCAAACCTTAATGCACGACAGAGAAGGTGGATAGAATTCCTTAGCGAGTACGACTTTTGGATTGAATACATAAAAGGGAAAGAGAAAAAAGTGGTTGATGCTCTTAGTAGACGAAGACATATGACATCCATGATCTCAACAAGGTCTAACTTGAGCCAGCAGGTAATTCAGAATTCGCTAGGGGATAAGCACTATGAAAGAGTGATGAACGACCTAGCAAAAATTCCTTTGGATCATCGGTTTGATGGGTATGAAATCAAACCGAATGGTATTTTGAGATACCAGAGAAGAATGTATATTCCTGACTCTAGAGAGCTGAGAAAGTTAGTTTTGGAAGAAGTTCACAATGCACCTTATTCAAGACACCTCGGTGTATCTAAGATGATCGCGGAGTTGAAGACTCTATATTTTAGGCCTATACTTAAGAAGGATGTAGTGGACTGCATAGCCAGATGCTTGGAGTGCCAGCAAGTTAAGGCTGAGCATGCACACCTAGTTGGGTTATTGTATCCTCATGACATACCAGAGTATAAATAGTAGGTGATCAATATGGATTTTGTACAAGGGTTTCCATTGAGAAAGAATAAGCATGATGTCATCTTAGTTGTGATTCATAAGCTAACTAAGGTTGTGCACTTCATTCTGGGAAACCTTAAGGATGGATTGTTGACCCTGGCTAATAAATTTGTTCAAAAGATATTTCGTTTGCATGGAGTGCTAGAGACTATCATTTCTGATAGGGACACATGGATGACCTCAAGGTTTTGGACAACCTTGAATGTGGCATTGAGGACTAAATTGAATTTCAGCTCGGCTTATTTGTTGAATCTCTCTTGTGCAAATTTGTCCTTGATGACAATATATGTTACTTTGGCATTTTGATGGTTACTCACTTAGTTGATCTACTTTCCTGATTGGCATATTTACTTCACAGTTGTTACTATATATGGTGGTACTGATAATTTAACTCCATGTGCAGATCTCAGTTGAGGCATTTTGGTTACAGGTTCTATGTTCCATTGTTCAGGTGAAATGTTTCTGTTTTGATAATTTGTGCTTCAGTGTTTCACTTGATTACATGTGTTTGGCATGTTCAAGTCTTCTACAGGTTGATTAACTATGGCTTGATCAATTACAAGCATATTGAAATTGAAACATGTTCTTGATATTTGTCAAAGGTATATTCCTCCATTTTCAGTCAATGGCATGGGTATGAGGAATAGTTTGTTAATGTTTTTGAAGCTCTCGGTATTCAATTTTTGGCAAATTATAAGGGTTTGATCATTATTGTGATTATGGCTTTGTGAACTTTACATGAAATCAGTCTTTATCTTTTCACAAAGTTTTGGATACCACTGGACATATTATATAGCACTGGATATCAATGAGGTGGAAATTTGGTTTTGGTCAAAGGTAAAAAAATTGATAATTGTTTATGCATATGATTTGAACCTTAAGATGGATAAATCTCTAGGCCTCAAGGCCGACAACAAGTGTTTGTTTTTTATTACTTTTACTTGTCACTTTGGAAGTGACTTAGCCTTGATCTCTTGGAAACATTATGTCCCAAGCAATTTGACTCCTTACATGCAATAATGCTAGGCATCTTTCTAATCAACATTTGATGGGAAATGTGGCCGATGTTTATTCACTATCTAAATCAGTCAATTGATATAATGCATGTCAGCATGCAAGTTATTGTTTTCTCATGGTTTTGAAAAGGCATTATGAGTTTTTTTTTGTCGGCATGATTATCTTTGTACACCCTGTGGATTTCAAAGACTATTATGAGTTTTTGATTAATTAATGACTATCCTCTCGGACTCCAAATGACTATCATTCTTTGCAAAGGATTACGATGTGTTTTTTTTGGAATTTTAGGTCAAAACATTATTTTTGTTGCTTGAAGGGTTTGGAACCCTACCTTGGCTGCCATCATGATAGTTTTCTTTCAGTCGTTTCATTGAGAAATGTGCAGGGTTACTGAACTTTGACAACGTATAAGGAAGATAGGAAGACCATGACAATGGTCATTTCACCTGTCGGTCTCTTGCCATCAGATGGAAGCTCGAATGGGGAAAGAGCTCGAGTTGCTCTGTCTCTTTGAAGACCTGGTAAATCTCTCATGGGAAATGCATTTCTAGTCTCCACAGTTACTCATTTATTTATCCTTGCAGAACCGTTACCCTTACAGTCAAGGTTAATAAGGGATAAGTGTTTGTTTCTGCATGAAATTTGGAGATTTGGTTTATTCCTCTCTCAATCAGAACTATTATGAATTTTGCATGCCTAGAATCATATTTCAATAGAGTTACTATATCAGATTTAAGGAATGGCATTTTTTAGTAGTGGGTATTTGTGAAACCTAAAGAATCTTCTCAGTTTCACACTTGGAGTCATTGGTAACCATTCTTAAATGCTTCAGTTTATTGTTTCAATTTTACATCATAACGATCTCAATTTGTTGAGCATTATTGGTTCAGTTACTTAAGATTTGCAGCTATTATAATGGGTATTGTTCTTTGAATATCTTCTCAGCTTCACCTGGTTCATGGGTAACTGCTCTTTGTGAGCATTTCTTTTTGAGGTTTCAATTGTTAAAAATAAACTTACAGTTACTTCTTGCTGTTACTTTTTCAGTGGTTGTTATGCATGCACTCATGCATGTCTTGATACTATTTTTGGTCAAGCTCTGCCCTTGCAGTCTACTCGACAGGATAGGGTTCTTTCACTTCTATTTTTTACATGCTACTTTTCCTTTCATGCTTGGAGAAAAGATTCTACAAAAACCGACCTCTGTATTACCTGAACTATAACTTGTCAAAGACGTAAAAACAGTAAAAAAGGTCACCTCTTCATTTGTTTGAAAAATAACAGTTTCAGCTGTAACCAAAAGTTGTAAATTATGATATAATCTGTAAATTGTTGAAAACAAAGAGATTAGGGCTTAATCATCTCTGAAAAACCTAAAAAGTAAAAAGGGCGGTTCTATTAAGAGAGGAGATAGGGTATTCATTTATTGATGTTGAAAATTTGGAAAACATAGTGTGTTATTCGTTCTATATTTTGTATCATGAAAGATTGAAAATTAGAGTGTGAGAAAAAGAAAGAAATAATCATATCACTGTAATACAGTTTGATGTGTAGTTGTACTAACACTATAACTAGATTTTCCTCAAGTTTTCTTAAGGCTTGATAATGAATGGAACTCTGAAGAGTCATTCTTGACTCTTGAGAATTCTATGCATTGTTTGTCAAGAGGCACTTGACAGAAATCAGAGAAACAAAGAGATCCTATGTATCATTGTATGTTCTATTGAAAAACACAAAAGGGGTTGGTGCTCCTTGAGATTGATGTCTCTAAACAGAGGGTTTGGTGCTCCTTGAGTTGGTGCTCAGAAATCAGCCAATGAGGCATTGTCAAAATAATTATTGAAATGAAAGCCTGAAAAAGGCAGCAGGTTTAAGAGTGGTTTTTTTACCCCAGGAGGATTTTCCACTCAGCATATCTTGTGTCTATTTGAGTTTTTGTGATTCATTTGGTTCAGTGCTTTACTGCTTTAAAATGATATGTTACACTATTCTCATTTCAGTTTATGTGATTGCATTCAAATACATGAGTGATTCTATCATTGATAAATGAGAGAATATGTATGGTTCTTTTCAGTTTCAGTTAAATTTGGTAAATAAGTTATTAACACTGATTCACCCCCCCCCCCCTCTCAGTGTATTTTTACTCCAACATTATCATCCTCAAACTGACGAGCAGATAGAGAGGGTGAATCAGGTAGTCGAAAACCTCCTCCAAATGTATTATATGGACCAACAGTATAGGTGGGAAGAATATTTTCCTTTGGTAGAGTTCACCTACAACAACTCCTATCATACATCCTTAGGCATGGCACCTTTTGAAGCCTTGTATGGGAAGAAGTGTCTTACCCCTATCAGTTGGGATAAATTGGAGGATAGGATCATAGTAGGACCTGAAATACTTAAGAAAATGGAAGAGAAAATGCGGGTCATTAAGAGTAGATTGAAAGAGGCGATAGACCGATAGAAGAGTTATGCCGACAAGAACCAAACTCTTAGATGGTTTGCAATAGGCGACAAGGTTTTCTTGCAAGTTAAACCTCATAAAAGCTCTATTTCTTTTGGAAAGTCTTCCAAGTTGGCCCCAAGATATGTGGGACCTTTTGAAGTCTTGGAAGTGATTAACCCAGTTGCTTATAGACTAGCTCTACCACCTGCTCTAGCTCAACTTCATAATGTGTTTCATGTTTCTTTTCTTAAGCCATATCATCCTGATGTGACTCATGTACTTGATTGGCAATCCTCGTAGGTAAAAGATCTAGGAGTGGTGCTAGTGGAGCCCATTAGAATCCTAGATAGACACAATGTTAAGTTGCAAAGTAGAGATATTGCTCAATTTAAGGTCCAATGGTACTAGTATTCAGAGGATAGTACTACTTGGGAAGATGCGGAAGAAATAGAACACTCATTTCCACATTTTCTTTCTTGAAAGAGAAACTCAATAATCTTGTTGATATTTTTGGTTTGAGATACTATGATATTTCATGCTTCACAATTGTGATGTTGAAATAGACATATAATTCATGTGATGTTGAAATAGACATATAATTCATGTGATGTTGAAATAGACATATATTTTGAAATGATGTTGAAACAGACATATATTTCATATGATGTTGAAATAGACATATATTTTAATGTGATGTTGAAATAGACATTGTGTGTGTGAATATGCGGAATAACTAAAAATCTAAACAAACACACCAATCCGACATTATATTAAAGAAATCAAAGTTAGAGATAGGCGAACTCTAAATACAACAGTTTCTTCAAATACGTAGCATTGTCCTCTATCTCCAAGGATTCGTTGTAAGTTGTTGGCTCTAAGATTGTGTAATCAACAACTTTGGCAGAATGACAACTTAGAGAACAATATTATGCAACATGCATTTCTATAACTAAATGATATGAGATTATTAAGCTAAGATATGAAACTAAAATGTTATGAAAGAGGAGATGCTATGCTCAATAAAATAAGATTGCTAAATGTTGGATAAATGCAACTATAATGCTCACGCTATATTCACTAGATCTAAGATCCTTTTCAAAGCACAAAGAGGCTCTATTTATAGAGTTTTGGAGGCAAAAACCTAGTTAGCAAAGATCAACGGTTGAAATCAAGCCTGTCAAGATGAACGGTGGAAGATTGGGAAGTTGAGAGAAAGATGGAAGCTAGAGAGAAATATGGGGAATGTTTCCTCCTACACAACCTCTTCCATTCAAAAATGAAGGAAAGTTGTCATTTGACCATTTTAGTTATGAGGAGTTAGTTGGTAGTTGAGGATAAATCCATAATTAAATAATTAAGTTATTTAATTATATGTGACAATGAATTTAGAAGCTTCCATAATTAAATATTTAATATTTAATTATATGTGAGAGATGAAAAAGGTGTTTTAATTAAATATTTAGAATATTTAATTATGTGTGAAGTGAAGAAAGTGTTTAATTAAATATTTATAATATTTAATTTAAATGTGAAGTGAAGAATTTAGAAATAATGAATTTGGAAGAATATTCTTTTATTTGAATTTAAAATTCAAACTTATGATAATTAATATAAATAAATTATGAAATTTATTTAATTAATTAAGAGGAAGATGGGAAATGGTAATAATTAAATAAACTTATTTATTTAATTAAATTAGAAGAACTAGAAAGTGAACGATATAAATAAATAATTAAATTTATTTATATGTAGATGACTTTAGAAAACTAATTAAATAATTCATATTTAATTAATTATCAGGCTTCATTTAATGTGACCATTTTTAGATGTATACATTTTGCCCCTCTTTTAAGTGATGTGTTTTATGCATTGCTTCAAAGAAAAATTCAGATAACGAAAATTTTGCCCCTGACTTTGAAAAATTGACTAATGATGTTATATGCCCCCTCGAGAGATAAATCGTGAGTTTGAAGATTTTGATGATGATTTGAAGATTTTGAATGATTTGATGGTGATTCATCGATTTATCTCCTGAAATAGCACGTCGCATGGTGAGAAATAAAAATAACCCTACCTTATTTACCCCCTTAAAAGGTGGAAAAAGATAAAATTCATTGTCATTTGAACAGTTGCATTTGGTGAAAACAGAGCTCTGCGAGAGGAGAAAGCGAGATGTCGATCCACTACAAGTGACATAGATTCAAGCGAGTGCGTTGACATCAGTGACCAGTAGGGTATGGACCTCCGATAAGATTTTAAAACCTTTCCTTGTGAATTTTTGATGAATTTCACATGATTTTTAGATTTTTAAATTTTTGAACTTCCTGTTTTAGTGCATAAAAACGCGTTTTAGCGCATACAAGCCTTCATGTAGCGCATAGATTAGGTAGAATAGTGCATCTAGGTTAGCGCATCTATGCCACAAAGTAGCGCATTTAGTTGATACATTAGCGCATAGGCGTGATAGATTAGTTCATAGGTTTAAAGCTCACGCATAGGATGATCAAGTAGCGCATAGATTTAGGGCTTTAGTGCAGTTGCTAGATTAGCGCATAGATTTGATAGTCTAGCACATTGACTAGATAGAATAGCACATATGATGGATTAGCACATTTAGCCTCTATTTTAGCGCATTCATGGATAAACTAGCGCATTTGTTGATTTAGCGCATAGATAGCCTATTTTAGCGCATCCATGAATTTTAACTAATTTTTTATTGTTTGAAGGTAAATTGATGATTGTTTGATGTTTATTGCTATATTAGACAACTGATTTGATGAAATTGAGTAGAATCAAGGATGATTGACTTGATTTTTATGATGATTTGATAAATTTGTTCTTATGTTGAAAACAAATAGTAAGATGTTAATTCTGATAAATTTGCTTTTTGAAATGCAAAACAAACATTAATGATTGATTTGCTTCTGATTGGCTGATAAATTTGTCTTCATGCTTGATGAAAAAAAAATAGTAAAGTGATGATTTGATGATATTGATTATGATAAATTTTCTTTCATGTTTAATGAAAAATAAATAGTAATGATTGATTTGCTTCTGATAAATTTGCTTTCTGAAATGAAAAACAAATAGTAAAGATAATGTGTTTCGCTTGCCTGATATGATGTTGAATGATTCTTTGATATTTATGATTGATTGATGTTATTTTCTGATGATCTGATTGATTGATATGGATATGATATATAGGAGGATTTTAAAATCCTCCAAATCTGAGAGAGATTTCCCCGCACTTGGGAGATGATTCCCGGATTTTTCCAGCAGGAGGTTGGGGTTATTGCTAGATGTGGTTTGGGTTCACTTCTGAGGATCCCACAATATAGGGTCAATAGGGCACTGTTGACAGCGTTATCCGAGCGGTGGCATAGTGAGCATAACACTTTTCACTTGCCCACTGGAGAGATCACAGTCACACCTGAGGATGTCTATAGGATACTAGGGATCCCAATGGTTGGCGAGATTATGTTCTATGACCACAAGGAGATTGGGGGGACTGAGGCCCTGTGGAGAGTATTTCAGGATCCTTGCATTTGTGGATATGAGATCCCTTGGAGGGAGATGGTCCAGGGTTATGCCCCACTTCCTTCAGTTTTGGTTGGCTTTATTGGTGGCTTCTTATGTCTCAACCACACGTCGAAGGGACTGTCTGTTGGTTGGGGTTGAATTCTAGAGCACATGATCCTCCATCAGACCAGATATGCATGGGGTTCTTGTATGTTAGCCCATCTATACCATGATTTACATCAGGTGGTATACACAGATGGGAAGAGTATCTCTTTCAGGGTGATGCTTCTATATATTTGGGCGTGGGAGCATATTGCTATCACCCATCCCTTTGCAGGGAGTGATCGTCCTATTGGGTGACCATATGTTTATGCTTACACAGGTCCACTTGTCTAGCCTAAGCTGAGAAAGTTGGATTACTAGAGGAGATTTCTTGATGATATGGACAGTGTTATCTAGAGGTAGTATTTTTATTGTGAGGCTTGGGATGAGGATGATATTGAGCTTCGTATTGCAGCATATCGAGATATATGATTGGGAGGACCCCTTTTATCATCGAGATATTTTTGGTCATGAGGTTTTTGAGACAGTTCGGTTGGGTTCAAGTGATTCCATAGGGCATTGCCCATTATGCTAGATGACGAAAAGATGTGGTGAAGTGGGATCTATTTATTCCATATGAGGAAGTCAGGGAAGACTACATTTCTTTACAGCCAAAGTTTTGGGACTATAGGCCGGATATTTTGGATGCCTAGATGATAGAGGAGTATGCTGTATACTTCCACACTCATCCATTTTTGAGGTTGACTATTCCAAATGAGCTTGCCCCACTATTAGATGGACTAGAATTATAGTGGGCATAGAGAAAACCACAGGTATAGGCACAGGTACAAGCACAACATCCTATCAGTGGTGGAGGAGAGGGTGTGGGCAGTGGTGATGACATGGATATTGATAGAAATGAGGGGGAAGAGGACAGTGATGATGATGATGGTGGGGATGATGGGGGTGGTGGGGAGAGATTATTTTTTGATGTTCCATTAAGGACTAGGCCTAGGTCAGTGAGGGTAGTGGAGCAGCCAGCTATAGGCCCTTCATACATTACCATCAGAATGCCATCTCGAGAGTAGCAGGGACAGATTGACACTTTTCAGACATAGGTGCAGGCTCTCCAGAGCCAACTAGCACAGGCATAGGCTACCATCTCACAATTACATGCATAGATGGCATAGCCACCACCTCCAGACCCACATATAGCCTAGTTGATTGCAGAGAGGGATAAATTTAGACAGTGATGCCAGTAGGCATACGGGATAGCCGAGAGATTATTGACATCAATGCAGGGGACCTCTATCAGAGAGGTTTTTGTAGAGGGACTTGAGACTGCTCAGGAGTGTGAGTTTTACAGGATGAGATATCATGAGGCAGTGCCCCTTGAGCAAAGGATATCCTATACGCAGTCAGGTACGAGGTCTCGCACTCACTCACGCAACCATACCAGGAGTGCCACTAGGAGTGTGCATCAGCCAGTCAGATGAGAGATAGGGGTACCAGTAGCAAAGATCCATCGAGACCTACTACTTCTGGTGGCAGCAGCAGTCATGGTCCTCACTCAGATGCTCCTCAGTGATGATTATGTATACATCATTCTTGTCACATTTTATGTATCTCTCTTAGACATTTGATATCATTGTACCCTTGGACATTTATTTTGATGAGATTTATATGGTATGCAGTGGTGGTTTTGATATGCATGTGTCTTTTATTATGCTACGATGGATGTTCATGTATGCATTTTTATTTCTATATTACATGTTGCTTATGATTATGATGGTGCATTTTTATGGATAATGATCTTTGCATGATGAATCTATCTTTTGATGTGATGATGGTGATGATGTTTATGCACATGATATGAATGATGATGATAATGTTTATGAATTTGATATGTTTTATGATTGATGAATATGCAACATATATTATGATTGATGATGCAAATGGAATTATTTTTATGATGTGTTTATGTATGCAAAAATGATGAAATGGATGCAATGAATGTATTTTTTCTTTTTTGATGTATGGTTATGAAAATGATATGGAATGTTAAATAAAAATGATAATGAAAATGCTCTGATAATGATAATGAATGAATGATAAAAAATGATGTGAAAATATGATATGTTGAATGAAATGATGAGATGATAAAAATGATGTGAAAGATAACGATAATGAATGATACATGTTTATGAAAATGCTGTGAAAATGAGTATTAAATGATATGAAAAAATGATAATGATAATGAACTGATATGAATATGAAAATGTATGATATCTGATAATGAATGAAATATGATAATGAATGATAAAATGGTGTGAGAATATGATATTGATGATATGATAATATGTGCAAATATGATAATGAAAATGATGATGTGAAAATGACATTAGACTAATACTGATAATGTTATGATATGACATGGAAAATGATAATATGCAAATGATAACGCAAAATGATAATGCAAATAAGGTAATGTAAAATGATAATACAAAATATGGTAATGTAAAATGATAATGAAAAATGATAATGCAAACTAATAATTATAATGATATGAAGATGAAAATGATATGAAAGTGAATATTAAATGACATGAAATTAATGGTGAAAATGATATGCAAAAATGATTATATCAATGATAACGCAAATGATTAATGCAAAATGATATATGAAAATGAAATGAATGATTGATAAAATGACATGAAAATGATATGAAAATGAAAATGCAAAGATGATATGAAAATGATATGAAAATGTCCAAGTATACTCAATCATTGCTTTAAAAGAGATATTTATCTTTTCCAACCTTCAAAAGCTATTATACGACCACAAAATGAATACAATCTATATGAATCATGCAATCCTAACTATCTAAAATGAACTACACACTGTTGTCATTATGTGAGCCAATTTTATGCTTGTTTATCATCATTGAGCCTTTTGATATGTTGAAAGTTAGTACAAGCATCATAGGGTAGATCTGCCCTGATAATGTCCTATGTACAAATTTCATGATGTTTGATAAAGCAAGTTAATACAAGCATTAAGGTATAATTGAACCGAGATGACCTAAGTATTGCTTGTGTAAACAGATAGAAGTTAATCCTTTTCCTATGCAAATCCTGAAATGTCATCAATGATACTTTTGTAAACCATGTCTGACGACAAATTTGCATAGTAATAATGATTAACTTACAGACAAAAATCAAAGAAAAATCATACTCCTTCTTCGTGACTCTAGTTCAATACATCATTGAGCCACTCCAGAGATATGATGTCATCAAATTTCAAAACAACAATTCAACTTATGTTTTAAGTGTTCCAATCATTTTATTCAGGTTAAGATCATCTAGATTGTTTCAGTTTCATTTTGTTATATGTCTCATAGCTGTTTTGACTAGGATTGATTGGATATTTTATTGTTGATCTGATATTCAGATACTTGACGCATGTTGTCGTGTGTCTGCCAAAATTTTCAAAAGTTGATTGCCCCCAACGAGTTTTCACCTTGACGTTTGATTAGACACAACCTATTGTTAGGAATATAAATAATGATCATCAAGCCATGATGAAATCCTTGTTGTCTCTAGGAAATGTTGTGTGCATGATGCGGATGTGATGGTAAGGAATGGATTTGGTGCTTGATAAAAATGGCTATGAATGAACGTTGCCAAATGTAACCTAATAGATGAGAGAGTCAACTAAATCACAAACAGCGCCTATTTGCCACATTTTCACCATTTGTTTTTATTGCACCTTTTCAGATTTTGTGATTTTTTTGTTGTTACCAAGATGCATGTTTGCTAGGTTTTCATCAAGGCAACAATTTTTTTTATTTTTCCAAAAAAAAAATGTATTTTTCTCTTTTTTTTTATTTTATTTTTATTTTTGATCTTTTTGATTTTTTTGTTGTCACCAAGATGCCTGTTTGCCAAGTTTTCATCAAGGCAACAATTTTTTCAGGACATTTTCTGATTTTTATGATTTTTTCATGACTTTTTATGTTGTTTTTGTATTTTCTCAAACGTAAAACTTCTTCAGATGAATGTTATTGATTGGATCTTCAAACAGGTCCCCTTCTGGTGTAGATAATTTATATACTTCCAAACCATATGTTTCAATGATGATGAATAGACCCAGCCAATTGGGCTCAAACTTTCCTTTCTTCTCTCGATCTTGTTAGTTGCAGGGATTTTCCTTCAGGACCAAGTCACCCCCTTGAAATGTGTGTGGTCTGACTCTGTGATTGTAGCTACAGGACATGACTTGTTGATAACCCTTCAAATGATTGGTTGCACTTTTTTGTCTCTCATCAAGTAGCTCCAGTTCTTTTAGTCTTGAAACTCTGTAGTCCTCATCAGTTACGAGTCCCTTCAGTGAGACTCGAAGTGAAGGAATCTCAAATTCTAGTGGCAAGATTGATTCTTCTCCATAGACCAAAGCATATGGGGCAGCCCTTGTCGGCGTGCAAATGCTAGTTTTGTATGCCGACAAAGCTGGATTTAACTAGACATGCCAATCATGGTCGGCATCATTCACCATCTTCTTCAGGATCTTCAGAATTGTCTTGTTTGAAGTTTCTGCTTGGCCATTTCCCTATGGATAATAAGGTGTCAAGAACCTATGTTGGATATGAAATCTTTTACAAAGTTCATCAACATCTTGATTCTTAAAAGGTCTTCCATTATTTGTGATAATGGAGCTAGGAATGCCATATCGACATATGATATAATTCAAGATGAAAGATGAAATCTATTTTTGGGTCACTGCTGTTAATGGAACAGGTTCAATCCACTTCGTAAAATACTTGATGGTTGTGATTATGAACTTATGTCCATTTGATGAAGATGGGTGAATTTTTCTAACCAGATCTAGTCCCCACTGAGCGAAAGGCCATGTGGTAGTGAAGGATTGTAACTCTTGAGCAGGAGCGTGGATGAGATTACCATGAATCTAAAATTTCAGACATTTCTTTACAAAGGTGAAGGATTCATTTTCCATGGTTGGCTAATAATAACCCATTCTGATAAGTTTCTTAGCTAAGGTTAGTACACTTGAATGAGTCTCGCAAATACCACCATGAACCTCTTGTAAGGCCTTTTCAGATTCATCGCGTTTGAGACATCTAAGTAGGTTACCATTAAGACCATGTCGGTATAAGGTATCAGTGATTAGGGTATAGCGAGAAGATTGGCGTATGAAATTTCTTTTTTGATTCTGGGATAAATCTAGGGGTAAGATAGTATCTTTCAGATAGGCATAGATTTTTTCATATAAGGGAGAATTAGAACCAGTCAGGTGACAAATTATTTGGGTTTTAGGATTTTCATAGGCAGGGGAAAATAGTTGCTTCACCGGGAATTTGTATCGAGCTTGGTTTTCTGATAATTGTAGTAGTGAAGCAATTGTAGCCATGGCATCTGCAGCTTTGTTGTCGATCCACGGTATTTGCATGAACTTGATCTCAACAAAATACTTCTTGAAATCATCTACCATGTTTTTTTAAGGCATTAATTTGTCATCTTTAGTCTAATAGTCATCATTTATTTTATTAATGACAAGTTGTAAATCACCAAAAACTTGTAGCTCTATGATTTTCCAGTCCAATGCTATTCTCATTCCAATGAGCAATGCTTCATATTTGGCTATGTTATTTTTGAAAGGAAACATCAACTAATAAGACTTTGAAATGGTATGTCCCTGAGGTGTGACAAAAATAATTCTTGCCCCTGAGCCATGTTGTGTATAGGACCCATCAAAATAAAGTGTCCATGATTGCTTGGTAGTTGCTGTGAAAACATCAATGTCATGAAATTTGATGTGCATTGGATGGTCCGTTTGTAGAGGTGCCTCTACAAACTGATTCGCTATGACCTACCCTTTGATTTCCTTTCGCTCCACATAGTGAATGTCAAACTCACTTAGAATCATTACCCATTTAGCTAACCTACTAGTTAAGGTTGCTTTGATCAGAAGATATTTTAAAGGATCAATTTTACCCACAAGTTTGACTATATGAGCTAACATATAATGTCGTAACTTTTGGGAAGCAAACACTACTGCCAAAAAAACATTTTCAATGAAAGTGTAGTTTAGCTCATGGCTTGTCAATGTCTTGTTGATGTAATATATGGCTTGCTCTTTTCCTGTTCTATCCTCTTGTGCCAATAATACCCCCAGAGATACTTTTGTGGCAGAAATGTACAATATGAGTGGTTCACCTTGTACTAGTGGGCTCATTAGATACTACTTGATTTGATCGAATTTTGCTTCGCACTTGTCTTCCCATTTGAACGGGACATTTTATGCAAGAGATGCGTGAAAGGAAAACTCTTGTCTGCCAGTTGTGTGATGAATCTCCTAATGGATTGTAGTCATCCTTGCAATGACCACAGTTGACTAATGTTCCTTGGTGGTGGCATTTCCAGGATGGCTTGGACCTTCGTTGGATCTACTTCTATTCCTTTTTTTGACACAATATAGCCTAAGAGTTTTCCAAATTTAACCCCAAAGACACATTTCTCAGGATTGAGTCTGACCTTAAATTTTTCCATTCTGAAAAAAATCTTAGATAATATATCTAGATCTCCCTCCCTTTTGTTTTAATTTTCTAAGAGATCATCTACATAATCATCCATGAATGTGTGCATCATGTCATGAAAAATTGTAGTCATTGCTCTTTGATATGTTGCTCCTGCATTTTTTAGTCTAAACGGCATTACATTGCAATAATATGTACCCCAGGGACATGTTAATGTGGTCTTATCTTGATCTTCAGGTGCAATCTTTATCTGATTATACTCATAAAATCCATCCAATAGTGAATACATGGCATGCCCTATTGTCAAATCCACAATTGTGTCAATGTTTGGCAAAGGAAAATCATCTTTTGGACATGCTTTATTTAGATCACAAAAATCTGTATAGATTATGATTCATCCATCTGGTTTTGACATAGGTACAATGTTGGAGATCCATTCTGCATAGTTGATAGACTGAATGAATCCCACATCTAGCAGCTTCTTTAATTTTGCTTTAACTAGCAATGCAACATGTGGGTGCATCTTTCTGATATTTTGTTTTGCAGGTTTTTCCCCTAGCATGATGGAAAAATGGTGCATGATAATATTTGGATCCAATCCAGGCATATCTACATATGACCATGCAAAGTTGATTTGATTATCCTTTAGGAATTATGTGAATTTTGGGACTTCTTCCTCTATCAATGATGCAACAAGTTGTGGGATCTTCGTCTATTCTGCAGTGCCTATATTGATTGATTCTATTGGTTCTATCAAAATAGAAGATCTCTCCTGATAGTGCTCAAGGAGAGTGTCAATTTTCTCATCTTTCAATTCCTTTCAAAGGTTTTCACCGTCATATACACTCTTTATTTTTTCCTTTTTCATGATCTAATACTGCCTTTTTAAGGTTTTCACCATTAGATCTTTCTTCTATATTGTTAATTTTGTAGTTGGGAAACTTGGCACTCTGCTGACTGAGATTTTGATCATGTGATTCACTAGTGGAACCTATTTTCAGGTTGGAGGAACAAAGAAAATTTACAATGGTTTCGTCATCAGGGAAGATTGGGATATTGATTGGTTTAGTTTGTTCCCAATCAATGAGCTCAGGATGGACCAAGGGTGAGGGATCGTCCGGTTGGGTAAGGTCACTGGCTATTAGGGTCATGACACGGTTATCATTCTCGCTATGGGGAAGATCTATGATGGTATCCTCCTGTTGATTATTCATCTTGCTTTGAATCGAATCGTCATCACTCGAGTCATGGTCATTTTGAAGTACGTAGTCAAGTGGAGGCCTTGAACTTTCTCCTTGTGTGAGCATGGTTGTATATTTTTGTATAACATCCACCTGTTTGTCTCTCCAGAATTCAGCATTATAAATGGTATCCCATTCATACTCATTTGAATTGATGTCAGAATTCTCCTGCAATCTCAGAATTGTTTCAGCTATCTCTTCATTAGATTTCTTTTGGACTGCTTCTTTTGCATCTTCACCATATCCAAGTCCATTTTTATCTTTTGGGTGTGTTGTTTTCAGTTGGATGGGTTCAACAATTTCTTCTTTTCTTTTTCCTATGGGGCTAGTTCCTTCATAACCCATTCATTGCATTATTGTATAGCCCTTCCCATATTGCTCAATAGGTAATTTGACATGTTGAATAGATTCATCTTCATATTTATAAATCTAATTGAGAATAGCTCTATCTTCTTTATTTTCTTGAGTGTTAGCCTTGATGAATTTCCCATCAAACATGGTGATGGGGACTGAAGTTTGTGATCTTGACATGGAAGTCATTGCAGCTTGTTGTGTGGATATTGTAGGTTGACCATGTGACCTTGGAGAGATAGGTAGCTTAGAGAGACATAGTGAATATTCTCCCACCCCATTATATTTTAACTGTAGCTTTTTTTCGAATATTTTTATCAATTCCCTTGTTTGATCACTATGTTTAGAAGCAGAAACAGCTAGAGCCTCCCTATTATGTGAGATAAAGGTGTCCTGATTTGCTCGAAGGTTAGAACAAATCTAACTACTATTATGGTCCACTGGTATGGTTATTTCTTGTCCATCATAAGGAAATTTTAGACATTGATGATAAGTCGACGGAACCGCTTTCATCTGATGGATCCATGGGCGACCCAAGATTATGTTATAAGATAATTCTTGATCCAAAACCTGATAAAAAGTGTTATTTACAATAGGTCCTACTCTGATAGGTAGCATGATAAGGCCCTCAGAAGCTCGTTCCTCATCATCATATGCTTTGATTGTTATTTTTCTCTTCAGATCGATAGACTCTTCAGAATACCCTAAGGCAAGAACCAATTTTAATGTTCAAATATTTAGACCGGCTCCCCCATCTATTAAGACACGTCTGATTCAGATTTTATGAACCATGACCTCTAGATAAAGTGATGAATTATGGGGATGAGTCATGGAGGGATAATCTTTTTCAGAAAAGGATAGGCATGTGGGTGAGGACAAGAGTCCCACCATGGCTTGAAATCTATCAATATCCAAATCAGGAGATATGGTTGTGTCAACGAGAGCCTTCTTCAAAATGTTCTTATGTGCTGGCGATATTTTAAGAAGCTCGAAGATAGTAATTTGGGCCGATGTTTTATGTAATTGATCGACTAAATTGTACTGCCTTGGAGGGGAATAGTTGATTTGGATGAACTTCCTTTTACAACAATTTTATCCTATCCCCTTGTTGTTGCATTAACTTCCCAATACTCCTGCTTTCCTTTGACTTTAATGACATTGATTTGTTGGTCATCAGTGTAGATATGATTGATGGTGGTTTCATAGACATGATTTACATTTTTTCCTTTGTCGCTTGAAGATTCCCCTTTTTGATAATTAGGGAGAGGGTCTTTGAATTCCTGATGATCTTCGTTGGCATTATTTCCCTCAACAGTTATAGTGTGATTGTCGATCAAATCCTGGGCCAAATTTTTCAAACCTTGGCAATTATTTGTCCTATGAACTTTACATCTATGGTAATCGCAATAATATGAGTCATTCCACGATGGTGGTTTTACTCACGGCTCATAATCTCTCTGTGGTGGCAGTGTGATGGCATTTTGATTCAAAAGCTCTTTGAGAATTGATTCAAGAGACTGGCCCAAGGGAGTAAAACTCTGTCGATTTGAGTAAAACTATGATCTAGGCGGATTTGAATTTTGATTATTTTTGAGATTACTACCACGATTATTGGCCATATTTCCTTGGTTGACGTTGTTTCCCTGATTGGAATTGTCATTGCCTTGGTTAGTGGAATTTTCTGGATTGTTGTTGTTGCGTTGAATACCTGATACATTGAGAATGGTTGGATTTGCTTTCACATTGTTGGCATCTACCACCCCATCATTTATAACATTCTTATTTCTAGTCCTGAATCATGATTTATCATTGTTGTTATTATTTTTATGATTATACGAATTTGGACCATCTTTGTCAAACTTTAACACTCCTCTCTTGACCAAGACTCCTTCGATAGTGATCGTGTTTTCAATCAATTTCTCAAATGATTGAGGGCAATGAAAGTTAAGCATATAACTCATTTCTTGATTTAGACTGACAATAAAGATTTCCATATTTTCCTTTTCAGGAACAGGACGGGAATATCTTACAAATAACCTTCTTTGTCTTTGCAGGAACGTGATGAAGGGTTCCCCAATCTTTTGCTTCACTTTGCACAAATCAAGCATGGTTATTTGATGTTGTATATTATAGGAGTATTGAGATATGAATTTATTGATTAACTCCTCAAACATTTTGATGGGGGGAGTGATTTTGGAAAGCCACTCCATGGATTGTCCACCTAAGCTCTGTGGAAACAATCGCATCAGGTATGTATCTTCATGAGAAAATTCTAGACTCATATTTTGAAACTCCCTCACATGATCAATAGGATCCGTTTTCCCATTGTATCTATCAAATTTCAAGATTTCACAATGCTTTGGAAAAGAATCATGTTGAGATTCTTGTCAAAGGGATACAAGCAGATATCTTCCAAAACATATTTCTTAGTTGTGCCCCCTTGTATTTCTTTAATTTTTCCTTTTAGTGCTCTTATTTGTTGGGTAAGAGCACTAAAATCATTTAAGGGGGTTTCAACTCTTTTAGGATCTTCTCAAATTTTCTCTGTATCAAAATCAGAGGGTAGATTAGCTCCCTGGTTTGCTAACAAAAGAAAGTATCTCTCTTTGTTTCACTCTAGAATTTTATCCAAGAGAGTATGAAATTACGAATCCTGTTCAACCTCTTGAAGTGCTTCCTCAGTTATTTCATTATCATTTGAATTATTCCAAGTACGAAACCTATGAAAAGGATTTTCTTCCCTATCACCCATGTTGCCAAATGGATTTTCCTTTTCGTCTTCTTCTTGATGCTTTCGGGATCTTGTGAAAACAGGCATATGCTTATACCAAATTTTTACTAACTTTGATCACAAATGGGAGAGTGCAATTTGTTGGATGTCTTAGTCAGAATAGAATAATGGATTCTATTGATATGACCAATGAAATTTCTAATTTTTAGTTCATGATTCCCTAGTTGGAAGGATGATGATCCTGTTATGGGAATTAAAATAGAAATCAGAAAAGGATGTGAAGATGCACTTTGTGATGTTTTGATCTTAGTTTCAAAAAATAAGGAATTTGCAAAATCCTAATGCTTCCAAGTTCTCTATTGCAACACTTGATCGGGACGATTGGAATACTGAATTGTAGGTTGTGGGATGAAAGAGGAATGAATGGGTTGACTATGATTATGCCTCTACAAAAGATCTCTTCTTTGAAAGAAAGCTTGTGAAGATAATGGCACTAAAGAAAAATCATCAATAAATCCCCTAGAAAAGTCATGATATCGATGAATGAAAGTTTGATGCTCAAGAAAAACTTTCTGATTTTAGTATAAAAAGCATCTCCTTTTCAAAAGTTTCTTGTAACTAAGGGACCTTTTTGGCTTCTTGATCCTTTTCTAAAGGGATTTCTTAACAAAGGTTGCATACTTCCAGACCCTGAGCATAGAAAAAGACCATAATTGGTGGCAGATTGCGTCAAAAAACTCTTTTGATTTAGAAAATAGATGCGCGACTATGTTCAATGGATGCGCTAAACTTTTCACTGAATGCGCTAAAAGATCAGATAAATGTGTTGGAATATTGCATGGATGCGCTAAAATAGAGCATAGATGCGCTAGAACAGAGTAGGGATGCGCTAGAATAGAGCAGGGATGCGCTAGAATAGAGCACGGATGCGCTAAAAGATCCACTCAATGCGCTAAGATAGACATGTTTTGACAGTTTTCTGAATTGGATGATCTTTATCTAAATTAATGTTTGAAAAACATGGCATACAATAGGAAAACAATTGTATTTAAAGTCCTAAAATCTAACAATAAGTGTATGTTCTTTGAAATTTCCATAGGTATTGAACAAAACAAACACTTCAAATAGAATCACTCTTAATTGTCAAAAAGGTTATCATAATCATCACAGCCCACATCTTAGAATTGTGTCGACTCATACAGTCGTGTCACTCCCTAGAGGGCGTCAGTGTTTTTATCTTTTCTAGGTGCGTACGAAAAGTTAGATTTCTCGATCCCTTGAGCAAACGGTCCTTGGAAATTATATGGTGAGTTTCTTGGGGGCAGATTCTTCCCTCCCTTGCACTGTGAGTATTATAATGTTTGGCCACTGAATCGATTGGCTTCTACACTAAGGTTCGTAGTAAGTATTTTTTTTCAGTGCGGAAAATGATATACTCCCTCAGGAGACCTCCCAACCTTTAGAACAAAGGCTTTGGGGATGGTTATCTTGCACACTACTATCGAGTGGATTTTCATCAACAACTCACTTTTGATTATAGTGGGTTGGAATCCTTGGCTTTAGGGGTTCCCACTTAGTTTGTTCCTCTTGGGTGAGTACTTTTTCCCACAAGAGTAGGCCTACTAAAGGTTTTAATAAAGCATGAAATACATGAAATTAAAAGATGAGTTTGGCGTTTTGATCACCCAGTTAAGGGGAGAGCATAGGCCTATCACCTGACAATCATAACAAACAATCTTGTTCAATTTTAATCCCAAATGACAATTTTCTAAGCTAAGTGAAGATGTTGCTTCACAAAAGACATGGGATTCATTTTAACCGAGATAAATCAATTATTTGGTGACTATCTTAGGATTGGTTTATTTTAATTTTGAATGACTACCCTAAGATTGGTTCATTTTAACCTTATGCAGAAAATATTAATCTTTGTTCGCGGATGCGTCAGAATCAGGATTAAAATTTACAATCCCCTGGATGCGCTAAAAGAACACATGAATGTGCTAGAACAAGGCATAAATGTGCTAAAATAAATATAGGGATGCGCTAAAATAGAGTGTAAATGCGCTAAAAGAACACAGATATGCACTAAAGCAGAGTAGCAATGCATTGAAATAGGCCTCGTATGCGCTAAACTTTTCCAGGGATGCGCTAAACGGGTCTCGTATGCGCTAAATTGTGAGTCCAATTCATAACATGCTAGAAAACCTGCAATAAAAAATTATTAAAAATGGGGCAAGGGCCCCACAGTGGGTGCCAAAAATGTGTGTGAATATGTGAAATAACTAAAAAGCTAAACAAACACACCAATGTGACATTATATTAAAGAAATCAAAGTTAGAGATAAGCAAACTCTAAATACACCAATTTCTTCAAAGACGTCCCATTGTCCTCTATCTCCAAGGATTCGTTGTAAGTTGTTGGCTCTCAAATTTTTTAAGCAGTAGCTTTGGTAGAATGACAACTTAGAGAACGAGATTATGCAACATGCATTTATATTACTAAATGATATGAGATGATTAAGCTAAGATATGAAACTAAAATGTTATGAAAGATAAGATGTTATTCTCAATAAAATAAGATTGTCAAACATTGGATAAATGCAACTATAATGCTCGCGCTATATTCACTAGATCTAAGATCCTTTTCAAAGCACAAAGAGGCTCTATTTATAGAGTTTTGGAGGCAAAAGCCTAGTTGGCAAAGATTGACAGTTGAAATCAAGCCTGTCAAGATGAACGATGGAAGATTGGGAAGTTGAGAGAAAGATGGAAGCTAGAGAGAAATATGGGGAATGTTTCCTCCTACACAACCTCTTCCATTCAAAAATGAAGGAAAGTTGTAATTGGCCATTTTAGTTACGAGTTAGTTGGTAGTTGAGGATAAATCCATAATTAAATAATTAAGTTATTTAATTATATGTGACAATGAATTTAGAAGCTTCCATAATTAAATATTTAATATTTAATTATGTGAGAGAGATGAAAAAGGTGTTTTAATTAAATATTTAGAATATTTAATTATGTGTGAAGTGAAGAAAGTGTTTAATTAAATATTTATAATATTTAATTTAAATGTGGAGTGAAGAATTTAGAAATAATGAATTTGGAAGAATATTCTTTTATTTGAATTTAAAATTCAAACTTATGATAATTAATATAAATAAATTATGAAATTTAATTAATTAATTAAGAGGAAGATGGGAAATGGGAAATGGTAATAATTAAATAAACTTATTTATTTAATTAAATTAGAAGAACTAGAAAGTGAATGATATAAATAAATAATTAAATTTATTTATATGTAGATGACTTTAGAAGATTAATTAAATAATTCATATTTAATTAATTATCAAGCTTGATTTAATCAACGACTAACGGAGCAACCATTTCCAGAAGTTTCAAATTCACAAGTTTCACAGATATATACCTTTTTGCCGAATTAGGGTTTGATCATCGAATCACCTTCAAACTTGTATCTCGCCAAAATTCACTTGCAGAGCTCTCCAAACTTCTTCTCAAAGTGCAAAGTGAGAAATGAGGAATAGAGGTAACCTTTATATCATTCGCCCACCAAAAATTTTATCGCATTAAATGCTTTTGCCCTAGGTCTTCCATATACCCTGTTTTCATAGTCTGTGAAAGAAAATTCTTCTGAGGACCTTCAATTTTGCATAAATTTTCTTCACAAATGTTCCCAAAAGATCTATTGCAATTTTCCACATTCTGGTACCAACTACTGATAGGGGGGTTAAAATATTTTCTTGAGAGCTCCCCCTAGGCCAGAGGCCTTAAATTAATTCTCGGAGGAATTTCCAGTACCAGATTCTGGTGCTGGTTCATTTCCTGCATCAAAAGCACTCTTCTTTACCCATGTCTTCTTCATTTGATTCCTGGTCTCATCCACGGTAACTTTTCATTTTCCTTTATCGTCCTTTTGCATATTTTTCCTTTTGTTTACCGGACCCTTCCTGCTTCTATAGAATCTTGCAATGTGATCGGATTTATTATAGTTATAGCACAAAATATTTCTTTGTTCAGACCATTTATTCCATTGATTTTCTCTTGATCTACACTGATTAGCAATATGGCCAAATCTATTGCAGGCATAACATCTAATATTTCTATTGAAAAAACTATTTGTCATATTTATGCATTCAATTGACTTATGACCATACTTATTGCAATTGAAACACTAACCAAAAAATGATGGACCATTTGGATTGATTCTACTTCTACATCAAGTATCCATATGACCAAATTTATTGTAAATAAAACAGTATCCATTAAAATTTTGAGCATTGGGTTGTCTTACCGGATACCTTCTAGCTTTGTTTGTTTGATTTCTTGACTAAATTTATTTTGACCAGATCCAGAGCTTTCTCCTTTCTCATATCCAAGACCTTGCTTGTCATTTCCAATCTTCTGACTTTGAATCAGTTCATCAAGCTTAGTTGAGTTAATCTTGAACTTCTCCTTGTATTCACTTGCAGTAGCAAGTTCATCCCTGAGAATAACAATATGTCTTTCAAGCTCTTCTTCATTATTTCTAGATTTTTGCAATTCAAGTTCTAGCTGATTGAATCTGTTGCATTCATCAAATCTTTCTTTCAAGGACTAAGTAAGATTCTCTTCATTCTTCTTTTATCTTCAATTTCCTTGGTCATCCTCATCGCAATAGATTCCATCTCATGCTTTAGAACAACATTATCTCTGGTGAGCTTTTCACATTCTTCTATATTTTCCTTTAGGGCTTGACTTAGGTGTTCATCTTCCATGATTTTACTGTCTTTCTGCTTGATCTGATCATAGAGTTCCTTTCTCTTTTCCCTGGACTTATTGATTTGATCTTTCAATGATTGAATGAATTTCTCAGCATTCATGAGTCTTGCTTTCAATTCTCAGACTTGAGATTTGGACTGATCAAGATCATCTAGTGCTACCAAAAGTTGTTGATGAAGATTGCCATAATCCATTGAATCACCTTCCCAGATCTTCCCCAAGATTTTAAACTTCTTCCAAGGAACTAGGCTTTGATACCAATTGTTGGAATCAAGGAACACTGAGAGGGGGGGTGAATCAGTTTTCTGCAAAATCTGACTTTATTAACTTGATCTTTAAACCACTTATAGCATTGAACCAAAAGAAAGATGCAAGAACACAAGACAAGAAACCAAAACACCATAACACAAGGATTTTTTACGTGGAAACCCTGTTAGGGGAAAAACCACGGTGGAGGTCAATCCAAAATTTGAGTATACTCAATATAAGTATTTACAAAAGGAATGCACATGCATTCAAGCACACTGCCTAGAGCTCACTGCTCAAATACAGAGGGCTTTCTACCCAAAAGAAGACTCGTTGTCTTACAGTCACTTCCAGAAAACTATTGGAGTAGATGAACTATGAAGTAACATCTGCTAATGCCTGAGTATAGTTTTGATTAAGCACATTATTCGCATTCTTCACATTCTATTTTCTTATGGTCATGAAACTTTGTCTACTTTAATTCGAATCACCAATCTTTGTTCTGCTCAAATAAAATTGTGTACAATCGATCTATATTCCTTCTAACTTTCACATCACATTGCAACGCATATCAAAATGATATGAATGATCGCTTATATATATATCTTCCACTAGAGATTAGAACAATTGCATGTCGGCTTAAACAAAATATAAAACGTATACAAACTGTCGGCTCAATCCATGGAAAATTATCAATGTGAATCAACCAATGTCGTCCAAAACATAGTGAGGACCCAAAACAACATGTCTCAAAGATCCACAACACACTTCACTCATTTAGTCGACTTTTTTGCACTGTTGGACTAAAAATTAATACATCGGATCTTCTAACTTGTACACCAATCAATACAAACCCCGATGATTCAAGGATACAATAGTTAATACATCAAAATACCTTACCTAAGATCCATAACACAAAATGGTAACAGAAAATTGTGTATGGGCCAATATACACAACTCTGTCGGATACCCTATTTTAGCTTTGACAGATAATACATTTCTTCAATTTGACTTTCGGTATAAGAAATTTTTGAGATGTGGATGGGATTACTAACTAGGTTTGTCATCAATGACAACACCAGATGACTTGTGCAGTGTCCCTTGCCAATAGTTTATGTGTGTGTGTCTTGGCTAAAGTTGATGGCACAATGTAGTGACCACCCTCTAGGAATCACCAAGCTATAGCCTATTTGTTTGATAATTTTCAATGGAGCCTAAACAACTAGTCCTTTGTGCTAGACCGAGGCATTGAACCCCCTTTAGAAGTGACTGTGTGATAGTGCACATGCCAATGTAAGCCACATCGTGGCTATTGAAATAACATATTCTAATTGAATGTGTATCCTTTGGTGTTGGAAAACTGTAGAGGTTCGCATATCGAACCTATCAAAGGATATAAACCTTTGAATTTCTTCATTCGTTTCACTGTGCTTCAACTTTCAACGTATCGCTTCCCATTATCGGCTAGGACAATAATGGAAAGGAGAAAAGCCTTAATTACTGAGAATGTGGAATCATATTTGCATGAAGAGAATTTCCCTCGTCCTTATGAACTAATGTAATGTATAAGTTTGGCTCTTGTAGCCTTGTACAAGAATCGATCTTCATGATCGATAGGAGTATTTTACTTGAATTACATACAGATTTGAGTCTGCTTGAAATATATTTTACTACATTGTGTTATGGGATAAGCTAGGATGCTCATATGGGTAATCTCATTTGTGGCTTGAAATCTATGAAGGAATCACCCAACCCCTGAAATGGGTCAAATATAGAGCCAACATAGTCTATTTATTTGCAGCCTAAAAAGGCATGATTATGGTTGAAAAGTGAGTCTCTAAGCTTTCTTTATTGAAGTATTTACTCGAGTATAACATCGACAAGCATGTCGATCATAGATTTCTTTATACTGTTATATTGCCTTGAAATTTCTAGAGAGGAAAGTGTTTAGCATTTGAAGGATAGACATTTTTTCCTTATGTATGAAACAAGACTATTTGATTGTTTATTTTAAAAACAAAAAATAGAGTAGATGACATTATTTTACCCTTAATGTAACTGGTTAGTCTGAAATAGAAATATGTCGATGTAAACAGTGATTATAATTGCAAAAAACTCAATTTTGTAGAAAGTTATCTTTGCACAATGTTCATGTGTAAATAGATTTTTTAATGATTGTTTAGTATGTAAACGGCTTACTTTATGACTGTTTAGTAGGAAACAGTACTTGTTTGGTTAAAACACCGAATGTTCATATGTAAATAACTTGTTTAATGATTGTTTAGTATGTAAACAACTTACTTTATGACTGTTTAGTAGGAAACAATACTTGTTTAGTTAAAACAATAAATGTTCATATGTAAACAGCTTGTTTAATGACTATTTAGTACATAAACAACTTACTTTATGATTGTTTAGTAGGAAACAGTACTTGTTTTGTTAAAACAATGAGTGTTCATATGTAAACAACTTGTTTAATGATTGTTTAGTATATAAACAACTTATATTATGACTGTTTAGTAGGAAACAGTACTTTTTTTGTTAAAACAATGAATGTTCATATGTAAATAGCTTGTTTAATGACTATTTAGTACATAAATAGCTTACTTATGACTATTTAGTAGGAAATAATACTTGTTTTGTTAAAGCAACAAATGTTTGTATGGAAACAACAATGTTAGAATTTAACAGTAAGTGAGAAACTGTTACCATATACTTGCTTAGAATATTTGTATTTTGACTATGAAATGTCAATTTAGAATACTATTTGAAGATTGCAATCTGAATAATGATTATTTCAAAATGTATGCACAAAATTTAACATTAGTAGGCATATATATGTGTATGGACATAGACTTTGTCTATGTACATACACATACTTGTGACATACCTTCTTTTGTTTGTTTTCTTTTACATTTTACAAGGGGAAATGCTTAATATTTTAAGTAGAAAAAGGTCATAAGAATGATATGACTGATTGTTAAAATACACTGTGAAACATATAATCTAATTTTTGTTTAGAGTATATATTTGTTGAGAAACTATGTCTCAACTTCCAGCTTGAAGCCCCATCTTTCTTGCCTTGGCGTTAAATTGTTTCTTTTCTGCCTTTACCGCTTTACCGCGGCGGTTAAGTATGGCTCTGGCAGTGACTGTCCTAGCGGTTACCGCCATACCATGGCCAATCAAGTGATTGACCATGGTGGCCGCAGTAAGACCGCCAATGGCCTGGCTAGCGATTACCGCCATACCGCGGCCAGTCAAGTAACTGACTGCAGTGACCACGGTAAGACTGCCAGCGGCCTAGCTGGTGGTTACTGCCATATCGTAGCTAGTCAAGTGACTGACCATGGTGGCCGTGGTAAAACCACCAGTGGCCTAGCTGGCGGTTACCGCCATACTGCGACCAGTTAAGTGATTGACTATGGTGGTCGCGGTAAGACCGCCAGCACTCAGCCATGTCAGCTATCGCCATACCACGGTGAGTTCTGAAGCCTGCAATGGTAGCACGGTAGTTTGGAGGGTTGAGCTCGGTGAAGTCGGGGTGAGCTCGGTTGAGCTCACCGCCATATTGTGAGTCGATCTCGGCAAGGCTGCGGTAGCGCGGTAAGGACTTAGGGAGCTCGGTCGAGCTCGAGGCCAAGTTTGATCAGTTGGACCAGAAATTCAAAGAGCATCAGCGAATGTAGAAAGGACACGTGGCTCTGTGTCAATCGATAATTGGTTGGAAACCAAAGTAGTAATTGCAACAGGTGTAGGCTGACTTAGGTTGGCGAACAGGACCCTATTGGGGTGTTGGCATTAATGCCTAGGTGGCTCGATGTAGGAAGATCGACATGGGCAGATCATTGGTGCGATTGGATCAGAGATTGATGTACCTTGTGATCGGCGGTTGATTGACAGTATTGAATGCAACGTATGACTTAAGTAAGTTGAGTACGTGATTGTAAAATAGTTTTTTTTTTTTTGAGTTTGAACTGTATGTTAGAGAGAACATTGTAACAGTAAGAAAATTCAAGCAGTGCTACTGTGAACTAATCAGAGAAGACTGTAATTTTGTATGTAATTGTTTTTGTTACTGTAATACAATTGTCTTGACTTTGTGTGGTGGGTTTTTTACCTGTAAAGGTTTTCCCACCTATATCTTTTGTCAACTGTGAATGCTCAATTTTGTAATCTCTTTTATGCTGCATGTATTTTATCTCAAGTATTTTAGATGCTATTGAAACCTGTTTATGCTCTTCTCCTTTGTTGTATTAGTGTTAAGGGAATGTATTCCCCACTATTGGGTCTCTAGATCTTGTATGTTTTTCCCTTCAATATTTGTATTATGCTTCTTCTTTTGAAGACATGTGTGAAAGAATATTTAAAATACTTGAATAAGAACAGTGATACCTTAGTTGACTATAACACTTATGGGTAGTTGTTGAGATAAGGTAGATAGTTGTTGTACTAGAAAGTTACCTTTCGGGACATGTGTTCAAATGGGTTCATAGAGTATAGGTTTGCTTTACCAGAACCTATCGTTTGTTGTTATTGCAACACACTTATTATGCTTGGCCAATTAATGTGGTTCATTATGTATGTATGAATGAACTCTGTAATTTTACTCTTTGTCATTCCTAGCATAGATCTTTCACTTTCTTTTCTAATTTGTAGATATAAATTGCATGTTTATGTATGGGAACACACCAAATTCCACCTTGTAGGTTGTTCTCTTACTAAACTTTTCATGTAGGGTTGGGCATTCTTCAAGTCGAAAGAATACTGGGGAAGCGTAATCTTTGTGGTTGGGTGGTAAAGCGCTTCAACCATGTTCTCGTCCACCAGTGGAGACGAGCGATGAAGAAAAACCTTAGTTGTTCCTAGACTATTAAAGTTTATAATGTAACTTGATGTAATTCATTCATGTACTTGATGAGAAATATAATGTGTAATGACATTGTGGCCTTAGGTGCCAAGTAAAACTTGATATTGTAATTTGACTTTGGAAGTGACTATAAGAATCTTTGACTCATTAAAATGGACATGTGTAGCTACATATGATTGACTTTAGCCACTAGTTATGTCTTTTTAATTATGAGTATATTCATGTGTCATTTACAATAATATTAATTAAGTAATAATTTAGGAATGGGTTATTACAGGTTGAAGAACAAAAAACCTAAATATCTCACATACAAAAGGATTAAAACCCTCTTGTTTGAAGGTGTGATCTCATCTAAAGGTTTTATTTGAGTTTTTATAATGATATATGTCAATGATAGCAAGTTTACATGACATCGTATTTATTGTGTGTTCTAGTATTATATTTCTAGCTTACAATTTTAAGCTATTTCCATTGTTGGAGTATATTGTTGCATTTCTAGATGTTGTCACTATCATAATGGTGTTTATAATGTATTACAACTCCATCAATGCTATAAATATTCTACAACCTATTATATATCTTCACATTCCCTCTTTATAACCTGGGTAATTCATGGTAATACATAAATCATGTTTTGTGATTTGGGTTATGTTAGATTTGACTAAATTATACAAATCTGAAATATTTCTATTGGGTTATCATTATTAATGTACAAATCATGAGAAATATAGGCTTTATATGGTTTGGTTTTACATATCTCAAAGTTGTTAATATTATCGATAAACATTGATGTAAATTTAGGGTTTGCATAGTGTCGATTTAAATATTTTCAAGTTTGTTAAAATTATTTACCCTAAATTTAGCTTGTGATATTATAGTGGTATCAAAGAATATCACTTAAATTATATATTTGTTAGGGACACTACAGTGGTATTAGAGTTAATTTTTCTACTAGCCTATGGACCATGGGGCTATTATATATTGTTGATAGTTTTAATATAGAGATTTAGGCTAGTTTTAATGCATATGAAAATCTCTCTACAGAGATTCAAAGAGAAGTTTCCTTTTTGCACTTCAAGGAATTGATGAGATCATTAGTAGAAGAGATTACAAAGTGGTTTTCAAGGTATCATAATTGACCAAATAAATGAAGGAAAATCTATCGTTTATAAAATATATAAAAATTTATTTCCTAAACTACCTAAAGTGGATAAAATAAAAGTATGGACAAGTATAAAAAATAACTAGAAAAGGAGGAAAAACTAGTTGTAACTGAAGCAAAACAAAAAGAGAAAAGGTCTCTACAAATTGAAGAGTGTGTGGAACTAGAAGCACAAGCAAAATCAAAGTATAAATCATTTTTTAAGACACTATACATAAGTAGCTCCAGGGAAGATAAAGAAGAAATAATGGAAATTAAAGCTCAACCAACAAAGAAGGAATACATGAATCCCTTGTTTGAGGATGCAACCACTCCTTTCCAAGAAATAGAAAGTGTAGAATACATCACTTCGACAAAGAATACATAAATACATTATATGAGTTAGAAGATAGTTTCAAGCTACAAGGATGTGAAATAGAGTAGTTGTTAGAATAATATACCTTACAAATGGAAGACATATGAAATCTAATGTAGGAAGAGATATATTTCTAATTTTAGATAGTGCATCATCAAGTTACTAACACAAAGTACACCATCCCAAAATTTCAAGTTGGAATGAGTGATCCTTTTACCAAGTACTAGAAAGTGATGATAAGAAGATTAAGGGAACTAAAGGGAAGGGGAATACTTTCTCTCCACTTCAATATTGCTCATGCATGATAATGTGTAATCCAAGAATTTAGGATATTTTTTCTTGTTCTTCTTTGACACATAATTCAACTCAAGAGAATAAATATATAGCTAATATTATAGGTGTACCCAAATTACCACTAAAATTTGGGTATAATACAAAAATTTATGGAGTTTTTTGATGAATTTGATGTAACTGTCCCTAACAGAGTTAACATACCTTGCATCTAGATAATATGAACACTCAATATAATCATAAATGATTATAATGTATTTAATTCATCCTATGCTATAATAAATAAAATAAACACAAATACAAAATGACTACATACCATGAGTGATTGTCTACAAAATACTTGATCTAGGAAGATAAAGTTTACATTTCAAGGAGAATATATGGTGTGTAGAGGTACCTTTAAAGGAACTATTAGAGTAGTCAATATTTATAAAAAAATCTTGTAGGGGACAAGTTACTTGGATAGTAAGTTATGTAGTGATGGAGAGCATGCAAACTACTTCATATTTAGGTAAGCAACATGCTCTATGTTTGAGTGTTCAAATGTTTCCAAATTTTTGTAGTGTGGTCCTTAATAAAAAAACTCCCAATATCATCACCAAATAAAATATTCCAACATGCCATGAAATTAGTTGGTAGCGAAACCTTTGATATTTGGGGACTAGTAGTGTAGCTTCTTGATGATAAAATTCAAAAAATGATGGTTTTGAATTGTCCCTAGGTGATTAACTAAATAGGGGAACATGAAAAATCAACAACTTTAGAACTACATCAACTCAGATATGCAAGTTATTCCCACAAAGGTAAATATATCTTAGTAAGTATAGAATTTTTCAACGACATCTACAATTAATTCTATTTTCATATATGAAAATACTTCCAAGACCATCTTAGGTGAAGATGCTAGAGTTTATAACCAAGATAAAAAGAAGAGATGTCATCATGCTAATGTTGGATTGAGGTCCATAAAGTTACATGAAAATAAAGAGAAATTATTGGTAATAGACGAGAAAGAGGTGCTAGTCCTAATTGAGTTGGACGGCATGGAAAATTATCTTTGAAGAGCTCACTCTTGGCTTTGGGAAGGCTCAAAAGATAACCCAAGCTAATATTATTGGGACCAAAATTATAGTCACTCTTTTAAATCAAAATATCTATAGTCGATTAAAGACAAATATATGTTCATTAGAATTATAGAGTTGGTCTTAAATGCATCTAAGAAAGTGGATAGAAGGGTTGATGAAATAACCTTTGAGCATAAGGAAACTTATTGCAAGGTGTGTTCCCTTGGTATCCTTGTGTTGTGTAGTGCAGCGGTTGGGTTCGTGGCATGGCTTAATTGCCTCCCATGGATTCATTATAGCGGTTGTATCAAGAATTAACAGGTCAATCTTTTGGTGCAACGACAACCATGTATACAAAAATTGGTATCAGAGGTTGGGTCATGGGTTCAAAACCCTTGCTTGTGTTGGGGGGATTGTTGCAAGGTGTGCACCCTTGGTCTCCTTGTGTTGTGCAGTGCAGCACTTGGGTTCGTGACATTGCTTAATTGCCTCTCGTGGATTCAATAACTCTGGCAATTGTATCAAGCATTAATAGGTCAATATTTTGGTGCAATGGTAACCATGTGTACAATACAACCAAGGTCACTTTATAAAAGGCCCAAAGAGCACTCCTAGAGGCAAAAAAATAGAGATAGTAGCAAGTTATAAGAAGCAAGAAAATAAAATGAGGACTAAGGAAATGGAACAAGTAGTTGAAGATCTTGATAAGCTCCAAGAATTTTTCTATTTAGAACAACTCCCCATGAAAGCAAACTTTCAACCATCTAATGACAATTTCCACATAACCCAAAAGAGAAATCTATGCAAATAAGTATTCAAAATCCACATGCAAGAGAATAGAAAGCATACCCATCAAAATATGACACAAAATATACATTGGGAAAACCCTCATATAGGGAAAAACCTAGCCTCAAAAAGCATCCATGCTCAATATATTATTCAAAAATAAACATTATAATACATCTTTAGAGCCTCCATGAACACCTCTGAAACATCAAGCCTCTCCAATGCATCCTCCATGTGTCCAAGCATGTAACCACACATCTCATTCCATGCTTCACATATGCACTCTTCAGAAGAAGACTTGAAACCCCAACAATCCAACCTTAGACAGCCACCCTTGTGTTTAATTTTATAGAAACAAGCTCGCACAAAACCGTGAAGTGGTATTACATAAAACCATGAGATTAAAAAACCATGACCCCACATTTAATATTGGGTACTTTATTAATTAACTTTCCTCAATATTAAATAAATATATTTTTATGTCCCAATGTTACATTCAACATATAAAGTGGCCCCAAGAATGTTAACTCCTAGTGATGCACATACTTTTAGGCCCCCTGGATGCACCACACACATAATAATAAATAAATAAATTATAAATATTATGCAAGGTGTACAACACCTAATTCTTAACATTCTCCCACTTTTTGTATACATTACATAAGGGGTAACAAGTAACCACAAATGGGTTGGGGCCCTAGCTCGATTGGCTAAATCTTTCCTGTTGCAGGAGGTTGGTCACGAGGTCTAGTCTCCCCCACCCTCGTGGTACCGGAGGGCGTGTCATGCCAGCACCGCCGGTCACATTAAAAATTTTACCAGGCGCACTGCAGTTTATAGGGGGTCGTGCTACCCGATTCCTGCAGTCTAATAAAAAATAAATTAATTAATTAAAAAAAAAAAAACAAGTAACCACAAACATGAACAAGGGAACAATCCCTCTAGCCACATATGCCATTAAGGAATCAAAGCGCTCCATGTGCTCCATCAAGATACCTATAACAAGAAACAATGTGACCTCCATCCCAAACATGAATGCTCTCATCCTCCATCATGCCACTACACAAAGATAATAATCCATCCAAAGAGATGACATACTATCTATCACAATGAAGCATAATTCCTACCTCAACAAATATCCCAAACACAAACACCCAATCCAAAGGTATCAATATGCACCAGTAGTTGTCAAGATACAAACTCTATAGCTGAAATAGGACCCATAGCAAGTACTAACACATCCAACTATCCATAACTCAAAGGTATACAAACATAGTAAACTCATGCCATCAACATAGAAAACCCATAACTCACAATCACAAGCTCCATATGCAAACATGTCAATGAAGAACATACACATCCAAGAACTCCCACTGCATGGGTAATGCTTGAATCTAGAAAAAAGATCAAGGCATCCAAATTCTACCACAAGCATCACATAGAAGGTGTAAACAACATCATGTAGTACCAAGGAACATCCAATGATATACAAAATTTGTAAATCAATAACCTATAAGTACAACTCTCACAACAAATCTCTATCACTCTCCCATGTTATCCACACCCAACAAAGGAAAGAGATAAAGGAACCTCCATGTCATCACCTAAAAATTAAATGAAAAAACATGACCACAAGCCTAGTGATCAACGTAGCCCCAACCAAACCTAAAAGCCAATGTCATGTGAAACCAAACATCTAAGAAGATAACCAAGACCAAAAAGAGAGAATCTATAAATCATAAGGATGTAGCATGTCCTATATACACCTCTAAATTAAAACTGTGTCAAGTATGATCTCCTCCATAACAACACCCAAACTTTTCAATCTCATAGATCAAACACAAAATATATACCATGTTATCAATATGGATGTAATCCTCTCAAACCAAAGAAAGATCAAACTAAATATTCGTTCCAATATTAGGAAAACATCCTGTAATATCGTAAAATTTCACCCCTTACAATTTCACATGCATTTTTGCATCCACTTTACTATCCACTCCCTTAGTATTTCTTTAGGCTCATTTTAGCCCCTGCATCACTTTTTTCCCCTCTTAGGATGCACAGGACCCCTTTTCAGCAACTACCTTCACGCATCATATTTACGGCAAACCTTGTGTTTTCCTTGTTCTCATCATTTTGTAGCATGATGTGTCTAGACACTAATCTGGTGTGTTGACATCCACATGGTGTGCTAGTGTCCCATGACATTTCGATATTCAAATGGTTGTTTCTAAGTGCCTTTCCATTTTTAATCTCCTTTTTTCAGTGATAATGGCCCGAGAAACCTTATAACAGCTCAAGAACCTTCTTTTCCCTCCTCTTTTCTCTTTTAAATCCATCTCATTCATTTTATTGCTCTCTTTGGCTCTTTCTCTAAGGATCTCTTCATCTCATTCTCTCTTGGAAGTCTCTCTCTTGCTATATTTCTTGCACATCTCTCTACAGATTGTTACAATAGTGTTGTGCAGTTTTTGCACACATGCCCCACCGAAAGTAGGGACCCTCATTTTCGCTTTTGGTGTCTTGGCCTTTCTATTTTTAGAGTTTTTCTTGCTTGGTCATGTGCTTTGATGTTCATCTTTCCTGTTGGAATAGTCCATTTATGATTTATATTGAAAACCTTAAGTTCCGGGCTCATTTCGGGTTTTTCACTATTTTCGGGAAAATCCACCCTAGGTGGACTTTCCCGGTTTCTTGTCGGAGCCTGGTAACAGCTGCTTTTTGTTGGAGTCCGAGGATTTTGGTCATCCGCGAAATCTGTCATGTCTAGATTTTTTCGAAGTTCGTTGCTCTGTCATATTCCCGGATTTGGTCTAGGTTGTCTTGTCGATCGCATTAATGGGTGATTGCACGAATTCTTAGGCGGTGTTATATTAGTTTATGGGAAATGATTTTCCATTTGAGTTATATTATTTTCTTGCCATTTGAGTCTGCAGTGCTTGAACTTGAGGTTTTTTTGTGGATTGTGCATTTAGGAGTGAATTCGAATGTTGCATTTGGATTTCCTGGGCACCATCTGCATTTTGCTCGTTCTTTGGAGTTTCTTGCTAGTTTATTGATTTTGATTCCTCTATTCTCATGGTATGTGAATGCTCTCTCTCTTTTTGATTTGGATTTCTTTTTTGTATGCATTCTCATGTTATTCATTGCTACACCCTTGTTTATTGAGAGCGTGCTTCTTGGGCGTTTTGGGGGTTCATGTCTTGCCAGTTTGGCGTTTTGAGTTTCTAAGCTGGGGAATTTCCCATTCTGTTTGAGTTCCATTCTTGGGTGTTGTTTTGAGCTTGTCTTTCAATTTTATCTCAGGTAGCTTGCTTGTATTTGCCATGAATTTTCTATCCTTGCGGGCAAGCAAGTCGTGCCTGAGTCAGTTTATGCTTTCATGGTGGAAGATTTAGGGTTTTTGACTTAGGGCATAGCTAATCCCTCTCAATTTACTGAGAGGTGAGTTTTGAATTCAAGGTTGATTCATTGGAGGTTTAGGTCAAGTCGTTGTCGAGCTCCAGGTTCTTAAATTTGTGATCATTCAATCTATTTGGGTGAGGATGAGAGAAACGTAGGTGTTCGGGTTTTTAGTGCCTTTGCGGAATTCCCCATTTGTCGGAATTCCCCGAGTTTTCTCGTTTCCTCTTTGTTCTTCGCAATGTGCTTCAATCTAGATTTTTACCTGTCTCACGGATTTCTGCTGCCTCCAGATTTTCCCAGTGTCTGTTGCTTGGTTGTTCTCCTGAAATTGTGCTTTAGTGGCAACGTTGTATTGATTTCGCTGAAATCAGCACCCTTGGGATTTTCCCGAATGTTTTGCACTTCTTTCATTTTCCTGGATTGTTCAAACTGTTGTCATTCTCAGATATTTCCGTCCAAGGCAGATTTTTTCGAGGTTTTGTGGGAATGAAGAATTTGATGGTTATATGAAGATTTTCTTGGTGATTGTGCATTTTAAAGGATCAAATGAACTTATGCTAAGTTGTGTCAAAGGATTCCTTGATTAAATTGATTGATTAAATGATTATATGGATGTTTGTATGCATGTTTCGCTAGATTCTGCCTGGTTCGGATTTCCCCAGAATTCCTCTCCAGTTTGAATTCCATGAGGGGGTCTAAATCCCGAACTTTGAAATAATTGATTTGATATGGATCTAGTTGAACTTTTTGTTTATCTTGGATCTTATTTTGGCGTCTTTACTTGTTTGTAGGCAGGATCAGGTCAAGTTGTTGTTGGGAAAGGCAAGGGAAAGGCAATGGATCCAAGTGTTGAAGGTTCTACTATCTCCGAGGCAGAGAGAGTGAAGATGGGAATTTGATTCAAGGCCACATCTTTGAGGCTGTGAAGGACAGGCCAGTTGGAGAGATTGATTGGTTAAAAGATACACAAACAAAGGAAGCAGATTGAGAACACTTTGACTGGCATTTATGATAAGTGTATCTCCTTCTTTGAAATCATGACAGGGAGAAAGAAATTTGCTCCAAAGCATCTCAGTTTGGAACAACTCAGGAGATGGTGGAGAGATGTCTACTCTCCAATTAATGAAGGTCCAGTTACTGAACATCAATTAGATGATGTTGCAACCTATATTGCAGTCATTGACAGGTATCTAACAAATAGGGTTGATTGGGATAGTGCAATGAAGCAGGCAAGAGAGGACATCAAGTCTCTTGAGAGAAAGATTAGGATTTTTCCTGTGCCACCTATTTCCAAATTGGACAGGGTATTATTGGTAGTGCATGGTGAAGTGGAGCATTCCAAGGACAAGGATGGGAAATAGTTATAGAGGGCTACATCGAAGTTTGTGCTTCCCATTATTCACATGCATTGGATCAAGTTTTTGAGACCCAAGGCTGACTTAAGTGAAATTGGTGCAAATTGCACATTTCATGTTGTTTTCGAATATCTTTTGGGGCCAACCTATTGTGTGGCATTTATTATTGTAAACCCTATTTGGGTCGACCCATCTTGGGGGGGTTCTTTATAAATTGAGCATGATGCCTCATTTGTAAGATGATAGAGTAGCATATAGAAGAATAGAATAGTCGAAAGTTAGAATATTTCATATTTGAGAGAATTGTAGGAGCAGTAATTAGGGTTTATCTTCAAGCAAGTGTTGTAACAGAAGACTGGAATTGTTGCCTTTTTGGCTGATTTTATATAAGAAAGGATATTGTGACTTGGTATCTTTCTTGTGTTGAGTTTTATCTGGCATGTTTCTTGTTATTCTATCTTTAAAATTGCTTAATTCTATTGTTAGATGGTTTGATGATGTTTAGAGTTTTATGCTTGAAGTGTTTGTAGCGATCTCTAGTCCATACTTTTTGCAGTTAGCTGATTGTTAGTTGCTTTGCAAAGTTAGCCTGGACTTAAAATTGTGCTTAGTTCAATTATGAATGTTTGTTCATCTCAAGTGCAATAGGGTTGTCTTGAATGAATATGTGTGATTTGAAAATCTTTAACACCTTAGAAGATTGCACTATTCCTATAAGATTGCAGATTTATCTAGGTTGAACAAAAAGTAGTTTATGAGGGATCGGTCCATTTTGAGCATCTTATCTTTTGTATTGTCAATCTTAAGGTTAGAATTAGTCTTAGAATTATCTTTGAAACCTTTTATCTTTTGTTATTTCTTTATTATCTGGTTTAAATTTAGGGTTTGAAGTATCAACTTATTGCTAGATCTGATAAATTCGAGTCCAGTATTTGCTTGTAGTAAGATCCCTTTGTGATTACCAACATTTTCACATTATCTTTGAGTTGTTTTGTTGCATTGTCAAGACCTGGCATTAGAGACCTTGGGGTTATCTCTTTTCCCATAGAGATTTACCTTTCAAGAGAGATAGGATATCATATTTTGTCTAAGTTGTTGAGCAGTTAACACTATCAACAGATTGGCGCTAGAAGGAGGGCTTTGAATAAGCAAGCTAGAGCATTTTCTAAATGCCATTTCTCTTAAGAGGCTCAGAAGAAGAACCGGATCTACTCTAGGAGAAGAGGAATTTCAAGAATTGCAGGCCCCTACTAGGTCAAGAAGGACCAGAAGAGGGGAAGAATCATCATCCGCTCAGCCACTTCCATCATCTCCATCATCCTCATCCTCATTTGATTCTGAAGGAATTCCTATTCCGTAGCCACAACCAGCCATAAATCAGCCATTACCGCCCCCACCTCCACCAATGGCTTTCCTTGCCAATAACCCATCTCTATTGATTTTTAATAATTACATTGTCATGCCCAAGAATCCTAAGCATTTTTTCTCTAAATTCCATACTCATGATCCCAATAAGATGGCAAAAGAGCATATCGTGATTTTCCAGACCTGTCTGAGGGATAGAGGAATTAATCATGAAGATGTTGCATGCAGGCTTTTCCCTTATTCCCTTGGGGAAGAGGCCTTTTATTGGTATAATCACTTACTTGTTGCTTCCATCCATAATTGGACTGAACTAGAGACTGCATTTCTGCAAAATTTTAAGATTCCCATTAGTGCTAATGAGCTATACATGTATTTTACTGGGGTAAAAAGAGAGGTTAATTAACCTATAGGATCATTCAATAATAGGTTCCACTAAGCATACACTAGACTCTAGGCACCTTATGCTGGAAATGAAGACACTGCCCTAGAAGTTTACTTTGAAGCCTTGGACAGCCTTACAACCACCTTCCTTAAGTGGAGGACTAATCCCCCAACTACTTTACTAACTGCATATGCAAAAGTTGTTAAGGTCAGCACGGATTTGAGGGAATATTTATCAGGACCTTTGCCTTCCTTAGGACCTGCTGCTCACCCTGGACAAGTCCAAGCTCTCAACCAGGCTCTGACTAATCAAGCTCCCATAATGAATCCAATACCCTCATTATCTTTGGTCCCTCATCCAGGTCCTCCAATAAATCAAGCTCGGCCTATGACCTCTTATCCTTAGCAAAGGACCAATCAACCCCTTCATCTGTAGCAACAGGCTGGTTTCCCCACATACTTGCAAAATTTAGAAGTTTTGAAATAGGTTGTTGGTTCTAGAGGAGTACCTGGATATCCTCCTGGTAATACGAATTCAGCATCACCTAATGGTCTAGACAAGGAGCGGTTGGATGAGTTATCTGAGTAGGTGAAGAAACTAAATATGGAGGTGACTTATCTGAGAAATCAAAATATCCAACTTCAGGTTGCTTAGAAGAATATGCAATCCAATTATAGTAGAGAGGGAAGGAACTCAGAGAAGAAGAATTTTGATAGAGGACAGAACTTTGATAGAGAGCAATATTTTGATTGAAATCAAAATTATGATAGAAGACAAGGCTATGGCCAGAATTATGATAGGGGGCAACAAGGTGGACAAGGATTTGATAGAGTGCAACCACCTAGGAAGAATAGGCCATGGAATACTGGACCTAATAATGGAGGGGTTCCTACTCCATTGGATCAACCCTCTACTTAGGAGAAGCCTCCAAGTGGTGTATATTTGGCAGAGACAGCTTTGTCTAGATGGTGCAAGCTCCATAAGACAAGCAAGCATTCTGATTTAGATTGCACTGAGTTTCAAACTATTGCTTCCATCTTCCAGTACGAAGTTGAGAAAAATTCGAGTAGTCAGGAGATTGTGCCCTCAAATCCCTATGATTCTCTAGTGTTGGTACTTAATCATGCCCCATTCCCAAAAGGTGAGGAAAATGAACCAGAAGAAGAGTCTAGTGACTTGGATAATGAGGTAGAGCAGGTGTTAAATGAAGATGAAATCTCTCAGCTATTTAATGAGGAAAGTGAGAATGATAATGGTCCCTTGGATGAGGAAGAAGTTGGTGTTGAAGAAGTTCAGATGTTTCAACAACCAGCAAAGAAATGTGATTTGAGGAATAGGCCTAACAGGAGTCCACAGGCTAGAGGCCCCTTCACTACTTCTACCCCTCCTAACAATTTTACTACTCCACCAGATCTACAAGCTAGTAATAATCCACCTTATCCTCATGTGCCAGCACAATACTTGTCAAAGGGAAATAATGTTGAAGTTTCAAAAGACAAACAGGGTGGTGGCTACAAGGAAACCCATGTTGATATGAATGTAGAGAAATTGGGAAAATATGTAACTAAATAATTCAAGAAATTAAAGGTAAGTCTTTTTGCTTTTGAGTTATTAAGAGTCCCTACTATTAGAAATGCAGTTTTGGGGTCATTCAATTCGAACACAGCACCACAGGGAGTAACTGCTAATGAGGTTGTTGCCAGATCTTCTAGTTCATAGGCATCTAGAGGTCAGGTCCCACCTGTAGACAAAGGGAGAGACAAGGATAAGGTTCAAGTTGCACAAGCTGACACCCAGTTGAATTTGTTTCAAGGTAAGATGGAAACCCCTCCCTTCCTAATTTATGTTCATATCTTTGGGAAGAATCTGCATAATTGTCTTCTGGATTCAGGGGCATCTACAAACATTATGCCCTTTGTTGTTTGTAAAGAATTAGGTATTACCCCTATAGCCTCCCAAAATAAGGTCACTTAGTTAGACAAGATAGAGGTAAGTATAGTAGGATAATTGAACATGATCCCCACGCAGCTTGCATCAGATCCTAGGGTGCAACAAGTGATCAACATTCAGGTTGCTGACATTCTTGGCACTTATGGTTTAATTTTAGGTTAGGATTTCACCAAGGCATTGAATGGATATACATCTACAGACCATTCTCACATGTGGCTACCATGGAAAGGAGTTCCAAATCATATCAGAATTGAAAAAGAACCCAGAATGAAGTATGTAATCATTTGAATACAAGAATATTTCGAATGAGGTATTGGTATCAGAGGTCATCATGGGGAATTATGTGTTGGTTGCATCAACCTCAGAGAATGAAGAGGTCTTTATGTTGCAAGGCCCTTTAGATGAATTCATATCAGAGATCAGTGGTTCTGGAAACCTGACTAAACAAGCAGATGAAACAGATGACCAAGAGGACAGACAGCTTAGTTTGCTGGATAAATTTCAGGAATTCATCCAGAGATGTATGGAGAATCAGATCTAGTTGGGAGGCCATATGACCTTTGAAGAATTCTTGCTCCTCAATTGGTGCAGAGTCCATGATGCTCCTCACTCTGAGCTAGAATGTGACTTATGTCAGACTGTTGTGGAGAAAATGCAGAAATGCATTAACCAAGTCCCAACTATTAGACTTAATATACAAAAGCAGTTAGATAATGATAAGGGTAAAAGCCTAATGCTTCCTGAGAAGCCTCCTAGTTGCAGTAAAATGAAAAATGAATTAAAACAACCAGAGCCTGATGGTTGTTGGACATTGAGATTTGATGGGTCCAAATCTAAGCAAGGTGTTGGAATAGGGTTTGAGTTGATCAGTCCTAAAGGTAAGAATTATTTTGTTGCTCATGAACTCCAATTTCAATGTACTAATAATATTGTTGAATATGAAGCTTTGATCCATGGGTTGTTAATGGCATCAAAGAAGAAAGTTAAGATATTACAGGTTTTTGGAGACTCTGAACTAGTAGCCAAATAGGTAAGGAAACAGTATTCATGCTGTGATAGGAGGATGACTAATTATAGGCATAGAGTGTGGGATCTCATTGAGGGATTCGATGCTTTCAACATCCAGTTGATTCCCCGAAGTAGGAATCAAGTTGCAGACTCTCTGGCACAGGTTACTAGTACATTGCAACCTTTATCACTTTCGGGATTGAAGAATTTTACAGTTGAACTCACTCCAGTACCTTCAGTACCTAAAAATGTTACCAAATTCCAGGTATTTGAGGATGATAAGAATATTTTGGATTTTATTACAAGTTGTGATGTGTTTGCTTCTCAATCCATTGATGAGATATAGCCTCAAGAGGCAAAAATGGACTTGGGAGGAATCATTAACCTAAAGACCAACACTATCCCAAGAGGTATGGTGCAACTTGAACGAATTTTTGATTTGGATAAGATAAGAGATCAGGAACAACAAGCAAAAAGGGAGTCTCTTAACAACCAGTGTGAAACATATAATATGGGGACACCATATGACATAAAGAACATTTTTATTGGTAAGGTATGTACTCCAGAAGAAAGAAAAGGGATTAGTGATGCCTTGCACATGTATCATGATTTGATAGCCTGGAGTTATGAAGATTTAAAGACATATGATACCTCAATCATTACACACACCATTCCCTTGAATTCCAATGTCAAACCATTTAGACAGAGACAGAGGCCAATCAATGCTCTGTTAGAACCCATCATTTAGAAGGAAGTGCAAATGTTGCTTTTAGCATGAGTTATATTTCTAGTAAGGCATTCAACTTGGGTTGTGAATTTGGTTCCAGTAAGGAAAAATAATGGAGAAATCAAACTGTGTGTGGACTTTAGGAATCTGAACAAAGCATCGGAAAATGATAACTATCCAGTTCCTTCACTCGATGAAGTGCTTCATATTGTTAATGGATCTTAGATGATGTCATTTTTGGATGGGTATTAGGGATACAACCAAGTTATGGTGCAATATGAGGACAAGCACAAAACTGCCTTCACTAAAAAATGGGGAACTTTTGCTTACAGACGGATGCCTTTTGGGTTGATCAATGCTAGAGCTACATTCTAGAGAGCTATGGATATTTCTTTTAAGGACATAATTGGTAAGTGCATCATTATTTATATGGATGACTTGATAGTTTTCTCTAAGAAACGAGGTGATCACATAGCAGATTTATGTGAAGTATTCCAAAGGTGCAGAGAGTTTGGCATTTCACTTAATCCAAGGAAGTGCATTTTTGGAGTCACAAAAGGAAAGTTGCTAGGGCATATTATCTCAGAATAGGGTATTGCTATTGATCCTGAACAAATATAGGCTATCTTGAAGATTCAACCTCCTACAAGTAAGAAATAAATGAAGTCATTCTTTGGGAAGATTAACTTTGTTAGAAAATTTATCACTGGATTTGCAGAGATAATGAAGCCATTGAATGCTATGTTGAAACAAGAGGTGAAAGTAGAGTGGAATGCAAAAGCTAAGGAGGCCTTTATAGAAATTAAGAAATCTATTGCTAAGGCTCCAGTATTGGTGAGTCCATATTATGCTAAGTCCTTCTACATATATTCATTTGCTTTCGATCACTCGTGTGTTGGAATGTTAACCCAAAAATCTGATCAAGGCAATGAGCATCCTATAGCCTTCATGAGTACTCCTTTAAAGGATGCAGAATTGAGATATCATAATGTTGAAAAGTAGGCCTATGCTTTGGTCAGAGCAGTAAAAAAGTTCAAACATTATATTTTGAGAAATAAGGTTTTCGCCATAATGCCTAATCCTGCAGTAAAGTTGCTACTAATGCAGAATGAGCTAGGTGAACGAAGAGCCAAATGGGTGACTATATTATAAGAATATGATATAGAGATTCAACCCATGAAATTGGTGAGAGGACAGGAACTGACGAAGACAATGGCTGAGATAGGTCCTAATCTCATAACCCGACACTATTATCTTTAGGAGGTATCTCCAGGAGACTGGTATGATAAAATCATTTATTATTTATTGAACCAGCAATGTCCTGATCACCTTAATGCAGTTCAGAGGTGAGCCTTGCGCCTGAAGAGTGGAAGTTTTATGATGAAAGGAGTTGTCCTGAATAAGAAAATCATGAGGGTGTATACTTGAGATGTTTGGGGAAGGAAGAAGCTATCAGAGTGATGATTGAATTCCATGAAAGATATGGCACAGGCCATGATTCTGCATCATCCACTTCCAATCAGATCCTAAGGGCAAGCTATTATTGGCCTACTTTGTTCAAGGATGCGCACCACCATGTGAGGACTTGTCATCTATGTCAAACTACAACAAGTAAAGAAAAACACGCAGCCCTTCCACTTCAGTCGGTCATAGAGGTAAAATCATTCGCCCAATGGGGAATGGACTTTATAGGTCCAATTAATCTTCCATCTTCTACAGGACATAGGTATATTCTCACCATAACTGATTATTTTACAAGATGGACAGAAGCTCTTGCTTGTAAACAATGTACTTCAGATGTGGTAATCAATTTTTTTGAGTCAGGTATTATTAATCGTTTTGGTTGTACACTGTCTTTAGTTTGTGATAATGGTCTTGCATTTACATCACTGAAACTTTCTAATTGGGATTTTGATCATGGAATGGTCATTAAATTTGCATCCAATTACTACCCTCAGGGTAATGGTCTAGCTGTGTCTTCCAATAAGAATCTCTTGACAGTCATCTGTAAGTTGCTAGAACAAAATCCTAAGGATTGGCACACTCAGCTTCGATTTGCTCTTTGGGTAGACTATACTAGATGGAAGGCATCTATAGTAACCTCTTCTTATCACTTAGTGTATGGTTTGCAACCTGTATTTCCCATCCAATTGAAGATCCCTACCCTTCAGTTCATTAATGAATACTACAATGAGGAAGATAAACGTGAAGCCCGTCTGGTTGAATTGTTACACCTTGAAGAGAAAAGAGATGAAGCCCTAGAAAACTTTGCCAAACATCAAGGCGTTGTGAAAAGATGGTTTGATAGGAGAGCTAAGGTAAAAGCCTTTAGAATCTTTGACTTGGTTCTCTACTGGGATAAGGCCCATGACCGTAAGGGAGAGCATCGTAAATTTGATAAACTTTGGCTTGGTCCTTACCAGATTTCAAAAATTTTGGGAGATAATGTTTTTTTCTTGAAAACCCTCACTGGTGAGGATATCCCGTTGCCTGTCAATGGGCAGTATTTGAAGCATTACTTCCAATCTTGAG